>JADRCH010000123.1:2199632-2262119 GCA_019843965.1 Rhynchomys soricoides
CACACACACACACACACACACACAGGGTGGGGCTGGGTAGGGGCATTGTGGGTGTATATACATGCATGTTTCTGTACAAATTCCACTCTGTGGTAGAGTGGAAACAATTAGCAGCACTCTCCGTGATGACAGTCTTTTTTTATAACTCCACACTTAAAAAGACCTCTGGACTTAGATTTCTGAGTTTTAGCACTGATTATTTTTTATATTTATTTTATTTCATATAAATTAGATATATTAAAATAAAATATCTTTCAGAGTAGGAACTGTGTTGTGTGTTGACAAACTCCAGCTAAGATAGGAGAAATCTCCCCTCTCCTTGGCCTTCTGAGTTTTGGAAACACACAGACAACAGCAAAAATGTGACATTTACCCAAAAGAGTTTCTATAGGGAGGAAAATAGTCCCTATAGAAATCATAGCTGTCTGTCCAGAGTTCCGGATGCAGCTTAGTGGGTTAGCCCCTGTCTGTCATGCATTTGCTTCTGTGTTGAATTTAAAACACATGCACATAAGTACACATACATACCACACATATACTTGCATATAGACACATATACACACAGCATGAGCCTCTTTTAAGTAGATGTGTACATTCATACTTTTTAATATAGCCAATATAAATGATGTTTAGCAGGTTCATTTATTTAACCATTCTGTTCTTGCTTGTTTGGGTCATTTTTTTTTTTTGACATTTATACAAATTTTACAGTAAATATGAGCACTGAGATTGAAAACTCTGCACGTGTCATTTTGTCTTTTAGGGTCCCATCCTTCATTGAGTTCATTGCTTGAAAACATGAAACATCTATGGAGCAGGCAGCAGCACCGTTTTGCGTCTCCACAGCATCCAGTATTATTAGTCCTCTGAAGCAGCGAGTGTGAACGCCAGATGTCTGTTGAACTCTGTTGACCATTAGTGCTCAGAATCGGTGCGATTGCTCACAGAATACATTTTCCATATCGACCTCCTTAGAAAAAGTGATTAAAAAAAATAACTCTGTTCTTTGAGGAGGGGCTTTGCAACCTGAAATTTTTCTTTGTTCTTCTGTTTAAAACTATATAAAAATATTTGATATTGTGTTACTTAACTTGTAAACTAAATTGCTACTCATAAAATATGTTTTTTATTTTTAAAAAAGGAAGCCTATATCTTAAGAGTCGTGATGAATTAAACTGAATAAAGGAACTATGTGGAAGAGAGATATTTTCTATTTTCTTTGGTTAGGATCAGATAGTAAAACAGATGACTTCAGCTGCAGCCCTCTCCCACTGGGGGTGGTACATCTGCCCTTTGCTCAGTGTTATCTGTAGACATTGTGTTGTTAATACCAGATGGTCTATGATGTTTCAGATTTAGCTTATGATTTTCAAAGGTTAGGAGGAATCAGACACACAGTCTGTTTCTCTGCTGGACACGAAGGATGTTGTAAACTTTCCATGGTTCACTGTGGGCCAGATGATCTTTGGTCCCCCTGAAAGTCCTACAGGGATTCATTTTGTCCTTGGGAGAGAGAGAGAGAGTCATATGCTCATTTTGGAAGACAGACTTTTTAAATCCAGACATAGTGCTGAGGCAAATGGAATGAGCTAAAAGGGATCAACAGCTTGATTATAATAAGAATCTTCTGTGTATATAGACGAGCTAAAAGGAATTACATTATGTGTGTACATTAAGGGTTTATTTTTCATGCAAATAGTCCAATTTAATAAGTAATGGCACCACACAGTCCATTACGTTTTGTGCCTAATATATTCCCTCCTCCTTGTGAATCTTGTTTAAAGAAAAACATTTGGTTGGGTAATGTGCATGGTGTACCTTGGGGTAGCAATTTATGCCAGTCTCTTATCAGAAATTGCTTCCAAATGCCTCATATTCATACTTGAAATTCTGTAGGAGACGGGTTTTTTTTCTAAATCTCACACATGGATCTTCATGGAAGATGACTTCAGTAAACTCTGCGGAGCATCAGGTAAAGAATGCGTGTGAAAAAGACAGAGAGAACCAAATAGACAATAATAAAACTGTAAATTTTATGGTGCAGCTCATTATATAAAATTGGAAATTTTAACCAAGCTTTCTAAATCACATCTACTTTATTAGTATTGGAATCTCTAGTGTGTAAGATAATCATTTTTAAGTTAATTTAAATATACATGGTATGTAGACGCTTTGAGATGTCTTATTCTTCCTTTCTTGACTCTAACATGTTCATTTTACATGGGACTGGATTTGGCTCAAATTTTGACTGCTAGACAAATTTGCTTCCTCATGTCATGAAGACAGTTCTTAGTCAACTGGCAAATTTTTAATGTGATTATATTTTAAGACCACAGTTTTTAATCCATGATAAATGTCCTCAATATATCATGCTAAGATGATGTTTATACTGGAATTGAACTTGGGAAGTATGTGCTAAAGAGCTTATTTGGAATTAAAGTTTTATGATGCCTGGAGCCCTCTGCCATGTGCTGCAACATGTGTGTGTGTGTGTGTGTGTGTGTGTGTGTGAGAGAGAGAGAGAGAGAGAGAGAGAGAGAGAGAGAGAGAGAGAGAGAATGTGAGTGTGTGTGTGTGAGAGAGAGTTGTGTGTGTGAGAGAGAGAGTGTGTGTGAGAGAGTGTATGTATCTGAGTGCGTTTTGTGTGTGTGTGTGTGTATATGTCTGTGTGAGTGTATGAATGTATGTGTGAGTGTGTGTTGATTTTTATTTCACCAGGTGCACTCCAGGACTGAGCTCACATCGTCAGGCATTTTTGGCAAGCACCTTCACTCATTAAGCCATCTCACCAGCACAGTACCTCTAACTGTTCACTAAGCCTCAGCAACACTAAAGACAGAACTATAGACTCCAAGGGCAGTGTTAGCATCGATTAAGCAAAGTGGAAGCCACGAACTATGTTTGCAACTTTCTTATAGATTTGATGCTTTCAAAAAAGAGGAAGGGACCATGAGAGACGAAAACAGGCTTTTGGGGTGAAGAGGATTTAGGTCACATGTTCTGATCATAGATATAGACAGACCAAGGTAGAAGGCTTCAAGTGGGAATAGGTGGTAGGGAGAGAGGATTGAGCATAGAGCTTCAATCTAAACTAAATATGTATAAAAATATCACAAGGAAGCAAATCCTACTACGTAAGTTAACGAAGACTTTCAAACAAAAGCAACTTCTCAGAGGATTTCCCATTGTGGAGGGCACCATGCACCTTGTCTAGTGTGTTCTATGCTACCTTATTCACTTACTTCACAGAGCCGTAACCACACTGCTCTTGTGTTCACTCAAGATTTTATCTGCTGTTGCTTCTGGGCACAATGCAAGTGCAGTGCATAGTTGAATGAGAAGTGGCCCCCAAGGGCTCACATGCTCGAACAGTTGGTCCCAAGTTGTTATTTTTAGGAGCATATAGAACCTTTCAGTCAAGTGACCTACCTCTGAATACAGGCAATGATGATTACCCAGCCCCATTTCTACCCAGGGTTCCTTGTTCCCTGATCCACCTAGATGTGAACAAGCTCTATCATAAGCTCTTGAGGCCATTGAAGAAGTGGTTGTGGCCACTATCCCATGCCTGCCTTGACAAATGGCACCCTCTGAAACTGAGCCAAAATGAACCTGTCTCCTCAGGTGCTTCTGTCAGGTATTACTCATCATAGTATTGAGAAAATGAATCAATACACAGGGTCTTTAATATAATGCCACTGTGTCCTTGTAGTTTAGAATATAGAAGGTGCAGGGGGAACACTGCTTGAAAACCTTTTTGAATAGATGTGATTTTTATTTTTACGCATGTCTCCGTGGGTCTGTGTGACTATGCAGTGCACTTAAGGGTGCCTGCAAAATCCAGAAGAGGACACCAGGTTCTCTGGAGCTGAAGCTCATTGTCAGTCACCCAGTGTGCAAGCTGGGGACAAAAGCCTTGTCTTCTGAAAGAGCATGAAACATTTTGTTAATTCTTGTCTGAGCCATCTCTCCAGCCCCTGAAAGCAGTTCATGAAAACCATGGAAAAACATTCCTATCACTCAAACAATTTTGTCAGTTTCTCTTTTGCTTTTGCCCCTTCCTTCTTTCTGTCCTTCCTTCCTTCCTTCCTCCTTTCTCTTCCCTTCCCCTTCCCTCCTTCATCTCCATCCTTGTTTCTTTGTTTCCTTCCTTCCTTTCTTCCTTCCTTTCTCCTCCCTTTCTTCTCTGCTTCCTCCCTCCCTCCTTCCTTTTTTCTTTCTTTCCACCTGGATCTTGTTTGATGGCCCATGCCAGACTCAATCTTGGGACCCTCTCTCCTTAAACTCCCCGATAGTTAAGATTACAGGAATGAGACATCACGGCTGGAACAATATCTAAGCTTAAACATTTAAGTGCTTGTCCTCAGAATAGTATCTACATTCTTAGGAAATGAAATACACCAGTGCTTACACACATGATATTTTGTGACAACTTTTGTACAGCTAATCCTATACTCATGACCAAGACCATGATATATCGATACCAAACTTGACTCCAAGGTGCAGTGACCACTCATGTTTGTCCTCTCAGTGTGGCTACATTAAATAAAGCTCCTCAGTGTGTAGACTGTACCTGAACTGCATCATGGGATACCATTATTGAAAATTCCTCTACTTTATCAGATTATCTGTGCAAAGGATTCCAGCCATTTGTACCCTCTGACAAAAATAACCACTGACTACTGTTCACAGGGTACATTAACATCAGAGCTAATGGTGTCACTGGCAGAACCCATGGGCATCCTAGACAGCGTTGTGAGAGACTACAGGTTGTATGAAAAGTTTCAGACAAAAATGCATATTCACAAATATTTCTTCTAAAGGAAACAAGTAAGAAAGAACACATTTGTCTTCATCTCATACATATTGAGAAAAGAATCTGGTCTGGGATTGCCATGGCCCTTTCCTGGGCAACCGGTGGCCGGAAACAAGTCTTTCTCCCTCTTAACTGCTTTTCCAGCATGAATCATGCAGCTTAAGCTCATTTCCATTTGTTTAGCTTTTTGGGAGAATTCTGGAGTTCTGAGCACAAAGCTTTCCCTTGGAAAAGCAAATAATTACTCCACAAAGGAAAAAAGATGCAAAATACTGTCTAATGTTAGTTTTCTAGTGTAGGCTGCATGACACAAGGGGAGCATGCTCTCGTGTTTTGGAGTATGTTGATGTTTTTGGCCAGAGAAGGCATCTGGCACATCAAAGGAAACAATTCCAGTAAATAGAAAAGATCTTGGGACCTAAAAATAATGAGCTTCATGTGTGGAGCTCATTTTTCAGCTAATTGCCCTTAATTTATTCAGCAGAAATACCTTACAGCATCCCATGATTAAAGGGCACTGTGTTTCACTTGTCAGTGAATTAGTTTGATATTGATATAAATGAGCCATAAACTATCTTCATGATGGCTTCCTGAATAATAAGAATGCGCTTTCTTTGGTACCTTGCTCAATAAAGAATGAAATATACCTGATGCTCAGGCTCTCGAGCAAATCTTTCACAGTTTAAAAAAAAAATGAAGGAAAGGTGGAATTAATCACTAAGCAATCTATTTCCTCCAAGAAATTAAAACTTTTCTGGATATGAAGCTTATTTATGGCAAGACTGAATGAGTGATAGTGAATGTCGCCACTTCCATCTTAACCCTGATGGCAATCAATTTCCATGGTGAAAACAACTTAGACACTTAACAGGGGGAGTGATCTGATCCACAGCATCACACACACTGAGCCTGTGAACACTTTGTGACAAAAGTATGTTCTACAGACATACCAAAAGAAGTCCATTTATCTCTTCAAAAATTTAAGAAAATTTGTAGATAAAAGTATACCTTTAGCTAGGATTTTATACAAAATATCTTTCTTGAGATTTTTTTCTGTAATATTGTCATTGTACTGAAGTAATTGTGCAAAACTAGTGTCCATGCTTCCATAGATTGGTTTGTACATAGTGAAGTTCACTCTAGCTTGACGCATAAATTATAACCTAAATTAAGGGTACGTTCTTGAAACCAATCAACCAAAGCTTAGCCAATCTATCCAAACAATTGAATCTTAACCACTGTTAGTAACTGAGGCTCCAGACAAGCAGACCTGGAGACCTGCTGAAACAAGACCATGCAAACCCAACACTTACTGTAGCTAATCAGGTTATTTCAAGGTACCACTTCCTTTTTCTTGCTATGGCTCTGACTTCTCCATGCAGTACGGTGGTCCTCTGTAAATATCTAGTAACATTGCCTTAAAACGCTGCAAGACACTTTCTATACTGGTTATTATGTATCCACATGAAAGATAATTTATGTTTTTTTAAATTTACTTTCACCAGTGGGTAGAAATGTATGAGCTGGCTTGCAAGGGCAATCCAGAGGAGTTGAGGGATTTGTATTAATTAGATGTTTTATGATCCCAGTCCTGTGTATAGGCTTGGTGCTGGTTGCAGTTTAAAATATTTCCAGGTTCTAGTAACCTTTCCTTTTTCCTTCATTTTCAAATTTGACTTGTCTCAGCTATTTGTACAGAAGCTATTTTGCAACCTGCTCATCAATAATTGTCAGAGAGGCCTGTAATTCAAGGTTATAACAGTTTAAAAAAAATACATTCAGTTTTTCCTCCTGGCCACCTAGTTCCTAACAATAATGACTCTGAGACTAATTACTTATTAACAAATGCTTAGGCCATAAGCATCAGCTTGTTCTCCGACCTGCTCTTAATCTAATATCCCTTTTATTCTAACCTAAGCTCAGCCACATGGTTCATGTTCTCTCCTTGTCTTCTAATGCCTATCTACCCAGAGTTGCTGGATTGAATCTCCCTCTTATTCAATCCCAATTTCATCTACCTGATGGTTTATGTTCTCAGTGTTCCAGTTTAACTCTCTCATGCCTCTCAACTTGCTCCCAGAATTCTCTCTATAACTTCTGGATGTCTCACCTCCTATTTCCTGTCTCAGTTCATTGGCTACAAGTTTTTATATTGACAGGTGATTCTTATAAGTGATTTTCTCTACACATAACATATGTAACTTCCTCCCTTATGGACCCAGAAAGATGACAAAAACAGCTGTAGCCTCACAATATTGACATGTTTTGCCCCTGAAATCCAGATCCCAGACTTTCCTCTTCCCTTCACCGAGTAAAATTTTCTTCATAGGCTAAAAGCACAGCTAGGATCCATACCTGACTGTACCAAGATGAACTTTTATATCATCACTGGTTGCTTATTTATTTCTGACCTTGTGCATTTAAAATAATTGTGAATCTCTTAAATTGTATTTCTGGTTCTTTTAACTCTCTTTGGCGAAAAGAATCTGGGTCAGCACTGTCCAGTGGAAACAAAATTTTAGCCAAGCGTACAATTTAAATTCTCTGCAAGTTATATTTTTTTCATAGGCCAGGTTAAATTTCTTATTCAATTTAATAATATTTTTCATATCATGCAACATATCCTGAATATTATCATTTCAATATATGGTTGGTATAAGATATAATGGAATAACACTTTTTTTCTGTTGTCTTTGATGCATATGATACACATCTGGGTATCATTTCAAAGTACACCCTGAATGATTCAGTAGTGCAAATCTACTGTGAGAAGCACAGTGTTCTTTCAAGGTAAAAGTGAAATCTTAGTCTACGGAATAAAGATTTCTATTCTGTTCATTAAATGTACAGTTCTATACACATTAAAAGAAGTAGATTACTAAGATTATTGTGTGAATACAGTTATAGACCTGTCATTTAGTCAGTTTTCATTAAAATTCTAAAAATGTTGGGGCTAGAGAGGAGACTCTGCCATTAAAAGCTCAAACTACTCCAAAACATGACCTCAGATTAGTTCCCAGTACCCATATGGGGTGACTTGCAACCTTCTGTAACTGGAGCTCTGGGATATTCTTTTCTGTCTCCATTGGCAACTACACCCTTGTACATGTGCTTGCACATGCATACATACATAGTTAAAAGTAAAATAAATCTTTAAAAATAAAATCCAAGGGGCACACATTATGTGTGTTTGCTTCGTTATCTGAACGTGACCCAAGGACCTCAGAGGACTGCTTGTTCTACACGCTTACTTGTACACCAGTTCTCCCTCTTTTCCAAAGCTTGCTCCAACAGTACCTGCCCACAATGAAGAATTGCACCTATTCATGAAGATTTGGCTAACAGGCAAGTAACCAGAAGCTCAGAGTTAAGGACCTAGAGTCCTGTGATCTTTAGATTCAGCTTCTGTCTGTCTCACAGTCACAGATGACACACTTGCACTCCTCTATTTTGGTTCTCTCCTCCATGAAGTTAGACCGGTTTTGATTGTGTAGCTTCCTTTGGAAGCCATATTTCTATCTTCTTCTCTCTGATTGGTCAGATTGAAAAGGATTCTGGGAGATGTAGTTTTAGAGGTTGTACTGCCACCACTCCCTCCCCATAACAATGAAGCAAACAACTGTAGCTCTATTCTGAGGGAGCTAAAAGACATTGGAAATAGAGGTGCAGTGGTGTGTGTTGGCCCTTCATGAAGATGTTCCCATTTTCTCTATGTATCCGTGAATGTCTCTGTTCATTGTCATCTGCTGCTCCTTGAAGCAGAAACTTCTGATTTCTTTGGAAAGTCAGAGCACACAGATGAACAAATGTTTTGCTAAAGCAGACATGTGAAAGGACACATTATGCTTAAAAATAATATGAATATGACCCCACAGATAGTGGGAGCTTGAGCACTGGTTTGCTTTGCTCTGCCTTGCTATTCTTAACTGACCACACGCATGTGTCGGTTCACCTTACATTGTGTAGCTGAGCTTTGTTTGTGGTGAGTTCATAGAGAGAAACCAAAGAACTTCTCATGAGATTCTTGTGGCTTCTGGCATCTTTTATAGAGGACTCCAGCTGGTTGGCAAGCCTCGCCATTTCTTCTGGATTGAACTGCCCTTGCTGATTCATGTGTGGTGTCTGCTGAATGGACCAGACTGCAGATGCTGATTAGTGTTTGGTGTTCGCTAGTGGACTGGACTAAGACCAACAAAGATTGGAATCACCACAAAGAACTATTTCTAAACAGGTCCACTTCCTTCTACCCTAATAACTGTTCTTTTCCATTATCTCAGGCAAGTGATGGGCTAGAGGGGAGGCTGAACCCTTAATAAAGTAGGTCGTAGAAAAATATAAGCTTACAGTCCCTCATGCTTGTAGAGTCAGAGTCTGTTTTACTCATGAGGGTGCATGAGGGTACTCATGTACTGCCTAGTACATGACTTGGTACCATGTTTGTTCATTGATAATTAACTGAATGATCTTCCAGGGGAGGAATAGGTACAAAACAATAGAGAACACTATACTTTCTTGATATTTAGATCTGCAGACCTGCTCTGTTCCATTAGTTAATGTATTTTTTTAAATTTGAGATTATTATGTGATTATATAACTTCTCCCAGTCCTTCCTAGCCTCCAAAAACCTGCCAGATACCCCTCCTTGCTCTCTCTCAAATTTATAGCTTCTTTTTTCATTAATTATTGTTACAAGCATATGTGTATATCTTATAGTATATATTCTTAAATATTAGCTGTTCAGTCTGTATAATGTTATTTTTATGTACTGATGTTTAAAATCAAGTCTCTTGAGTAATTTTAATGCTGCCAGTATTTAAGGAGTGTGTTTGTTGTACTTTCTTTCAATATAAATTTTGAAGTAATTCATCATCCCTTACCTGCAGAAAAGATCAAATAGGCTTTGTAAAATAAATTAGATAAAGGGTTCCTTTCAGCATTATTGTACAATTTGGAGCATTACATTAAGAATTCCATAACACAGCACAGAAGTAAATGAAATATTTAGCATGTAGGAGCTCTAATAACACAGAGGCACAGTTTACACAACCCAAGGAGCAGAAGTCAGTCATATTGAAGCCACTTTTAAAAGCATTGGCTGGGCTATCTCTAAAACCTAGTAGCTGTTTCCTCGTGCTTTATAATGTAATTACATAGAGTAAAACTTCAGAGAATCTTTATATGCATCCAGGTTGTTGTTGAGCAGAGCTGTCTGAAACCAGCCTAGTAAATCCTGCTTTTTCACTCTGTCCTAAATTCCCTGGGGTTTAATCTTCTTCATGACCTTTCCCCCATATTGTGGACCATAAGCTGATATGTCAGACAGTGCCATGGTTGGTAAATATACAGACTCAGCAAAGACACCAACAAAAGACAGATGAGAGGGAGGCAGTTGGGAAATCAGTTATTTCCCTGCTTTTTGAAAGGTGAGCGATAGCTTGCTTTGAAGAATGTTATTTTAAAAATCTCCCACCACATTGTGTCCTTTAGTAGCAATTGACTGATATCTTCTCCCGTTCCGTCAATTATTAAACAAAGAACTTGAGAGACAGCTTATGCTTGCTCACTAGTCTGTAAAACTCTCAACTTTGTCTTCTTCTAGAATACTCTCAGAGCAGGCAGACAACCCCAGAATTCCAGTTGCATTTCTGTAAAAGACAGTGTTCAAACTTTGACTTCAGGTCTGCGGTGACAGTTACATGAGATAGCAGAGGATCAATGGGCACATTAATGGTAGGATGGACACTCTTGATAAGGAGATCATGTCACTTCCCTGTTAAGATCTTACAGACTTCCATTGCACACAGAATGATGTCCATCTGTTCACAGGCCCCAAATACCCCCATTAGTCCCTGAACACTCAACTCTTCATTCCATCAATATTATCTCTGCCAGTGACTTTCTCCTGTGTCAAAATTTATCATTAGTTCCTCACAAAGAAGGCATTTTCGGAGAGAATTTCCTTAATGACTGTCAGCCAATCAATTGGCTCTCCAACCTCCCATCAAGATGTTGCCTGACCAGCTGCTCTGATCAACGTAGTGTGGTGTGAACTAATTCCATAAATCATGTGATAGGCTTGGTTTAAAATGATCTAATACCCAAAATCCACAAAACAAACCACAAAGGAACAACCCCACTCAGTGCTGAGCATTGTGCGTAGTGTTTAAGAACTTTAAGTTAAGTGAAGCACTGACAGGTTACCACTCAACAGATTCCTCACATCACTTCTCCACCTCATAATCTTATTGTTAGTTTCTTGGATGCATCCATCCAGTGTGTTGTGATGCATTCACCCCCATTCCCTTCACTCCAGTGCCCCCTCTTCTCCATTCTAATTTCATGGGTCCTATTTTTACTTACGAACCCACTAAATCCACTTAGTGCCGGAATTATATGCCTGTGTATATGACCATCTTCTAGAGCATGGGGAGCCTCTTAGGCACTGTGTCACTTAAAAACCTGACTCCTCCTCTCCCAGAAAACATCAGTTTTCAATAGTTCCTTGGGCAGAGGTGAGACTTCTTGAGTCATCTTAATATCTCCAATAAACACTTGCTTAACACTCATACACGGAAGTTCCCACAGACCCAACCTATTGATAAGAGTAAGTAAGACAAACTTACTAAGGGTAGATTTGGGATTCTTGGAAGAGGAGTTTAGTAAACATGATTATCAGAATATAGTCATCTACTCAACAGCATTTTCATTGCAGGTCTTCCCTTGTTATGTCTCTTTGTTCCTTTTAAGAAAGAACTTCTCCATCCTATCTTAAGGAAGGCCATAGCATCACCCTTTGACATTTGCCCTCCTTTAATGACAAATACTATTTCACCCAATAGTCAATGTGGCCTTAAAAATAATATTGCAGACGAAGTAACATCTCTAATATATGCACAGTGTTCACTGTCACCAGGTCAGCATGGTTCCCCTTCTGTTTCACCCATGAGTGTCTCCTGAACAAACTGCTAGAAAAAAGACTATTGACTAGGATACTGAGGGCAGTGGAGGATGTGCCATCTGCCTAATGAGAATTCTCTACACCAATAAAGACTGTTAAACAAGATAGGAACAAAGTGGGTGCTTTTGGTGGCCAGGTGCCTGATTATAGTCTTTATGCAAATGAACCTATTTGATACTTATACTTATCAACCTATCACCACTATAGGTTCCATACTGTCATTACCAGGATTGGAGACTCGCTCCGGAGTAGCCAGAGGATTTAGTCTCATTTTAATGAGCCAGCCTTACAGCTTTGCACAGAGGTGTCTCTTGTGAAGAGAGTGGGGAATTCTGGGTAGAGTCTGTTGGCGACAAGGTCAGGCCACCTTGAGTCCAACTTGTTAGAATGAGGAACCTGTGTTTTTCACGGCACAGGCTGCTGTGTCCTTAAGAGTTTAGACACATTTGCTTCTCCGTGAAACTCTAGGCAAGCCATTTAATAGGACAGGACTTTGTCTGTGGATCCATTCTCATTAGACAATACTCTTTTATTTCCACTGAACTTCAGAGTGATCTCACAGAACCAGACTCACAGAGATGAGGCATGATGACTGTCTGTGGCTTTACTGGAGGTTTTAAAACATTGCAGAGTCTTAGCAGTCTTAAAGCATCCTTTCTGTGTCTTGAAAGACCAAAAAAAAAAAAAAATCCTTTCTGCAAAATAAATGTTACAAATGTCTTCCTGCTTTAGAGGCTTAATGTCAGTAATCTATTAAGTGAATCTATTCATATTTGTTAGAGATAAGTTTGAGTGTCATTTAACATAGCTTGCGCAGATGTATTTCTTCTCTTTATCTTTTCCGAGGGTCCTTTTATACTTTACCCAGCCAGGTTCACTGTAATGGAGAATAGGAAGTTGGTTATTGTCTGGAAGATGTAAGGCATCAATCTTATTGCTGATGGGTCACTAGATGCTCTTCCTTATGGTTCCTTGGAAGAGGTTTGGCAGCGCAAGTGATGTCCCCAAGAGTCAAAGTCACAGATTCAATGGCAAACTTGGATGGCAGGAGGTACAGGTAAGTGTTTCCCATTGGATTATTGTACATGGAACAGTTTTTAAAAACTGAGTCTGAGGTGAGAAGTAAGAGGCAAATCTGACCCAAAAAAGAGTGGGTATGCATACATAAAATTCTCAAAGAATTAATTTTCAAAAATCCCTACTATATCAAAAATCCAAAGAAGTTACTGCTCCATGGTAGCCTGGGTGTGTACGGCTGTATAAGAAGACTGTTGAAAAATCTCAGTGTTTCCAACTGTTTCTTACGCCTTGTGGTTCTGGCTCAACTGAATGATTCTCTTTAAGATCTCTCCAGTAGTTGGCATTATATGGGGACTCCACTGGGAGTCCTTTATTTAGGATGGATGCCCTCAGTGGGTCACATGATGTGTCTGAGTTGGGTGGCACTGGGGAGCAGTCACATTAAGCAGTCAGCAGAACACTTCTCTGTGGTCTCTATGAGTCTTGGATTTTTAGTATCAAGGATGCTCAAACCCTTGAGAAAACCCTTGATTGCTTGTTCCAGGGTTACACTGTAAGGTTTGCCTGGTCCTACGTGCAAAGTTACTTCTGTTTCTCTGTGAACCAAGTCAGTAAAGATAGTACCCATTAAAGACAGAGAGATATTTCACCACTCATAGGGAGGAAAGGTGGAAACTTTGTAGCCAACTGTACTATATGTTCTGGGGTTACACAGCCATAACATCCCAGCATCCTTTGTAAAAACCTGTGAAGAATGTTACACCATTTCCCTTGGGGGAGGAGGGAATCTAGATGCCTGGCTCTTCCAAGAAAATAGCTTCAGGACATTAAGGTTGGTGAAAAATATGGGATGTAGCCTCTTTCTTTGCCCTCTCAGGCTACTGACTGAGGCAGAGAGGGCTGTGGAGTCTTGCTTTACAATGAACTTTTGCATCAGAATCCTTATAATTCAGGATTTAGAATTATATGTACTTGGTGATGGATTAGAAGGTTCCCGTGTGTCCTGTATCCACATGCCAGGTACATTACAAAAGAGTGTAGGCCACTTGCTACAATTAGTCAATAATATTTATTACTTATTTTGGCATTTTTAATTACGTGTGCCTCTCTGTGAGCAGAGGCACACTCAGAGGGGAAACAGGACCCCCTGGATAACTGTAAGTTAACCAGTATGGGTGCTGGGAATGGAACTTGGGTCCTTTGGAAGAGCAGCAAGCACTATTAACTTCTGATCCATCTTTTCAGTCATTTGAATAATACTTATTAATCATTGATATCCTTACCTTCTTTGAATGTCCCTGTATTTGCCTAACGCCCATGTTTCTAAGATCCCATCCAGGTTCTTACAGTATATATTTATTCAACCTGCCTCAGATTTCCTTTTTTTTTTGGAATAACCCCGACATAGCAACAGGGTATTTGTGAAGCATAGTGTTCAAAGAAATTTGGAATATCTCTCAAATGGAACGAACATGATACTTCCTTCATAACTAGAGTGGGAGGAAGATGGATTCGCAGGAAGAAGCAGAGGCACAATGTCCTTTGCCCACCCCACATCTAGAGTGCACAGCATCCATAGGACTTGCCACTGGTGGGATTGAGTGTGGAGACCCAGGCACTGTTCGTTAGATTCTCCTCTGAAGTACTTTCCTTTCTCACCCTTGTCCTAGTGCGTTCGATGGAAGGATCTCATTCTGTGCATTTCTGCCCCTAGGTTTAAACTCCTAGGGGAAAATTAATTGGACAGTTTAACACAAAGAACTTGCACACTTCCCCTTGGACATTTATTTCCTCAATAATTTTTCTATTAGTATAGACCATCTTTCTTTTGTATATTTGATCATGGTCCTATATGGGCATATTAATTCTGTTGCTGAAATGTTCCACTGTGTCCATTGAGCACTCTGTCAATCAGCCCTGGGCCCTTTGACTTACTCTGTCAAGCATGGTTGGACGGTGTGTTTTATAAGTCAAGCACTTCCTTACTGTCTGGTACTACAGTATGGTCCAGGATGACTTTGCATGTTCTCGGTCCTACTGGTTACCTTTCCAAAATTCCTAAACTCTATTTTTGGAGGATCAAAGCAGGAAAAGTCTTCTGAGCAGGAGTGTACACACTGCTGCAAGGGCCTTGCTGGTTCTAGGTCGGCAGATAGTGCCGGAGTACAGCTGTGTACATACCTACATGTAAAGATACTCATCCCTAGCTATAGATATATAGATATAGAGAGATAGAGATAGAGATAGATACAGATTCCCCTTTATTCTTAGTAACTAACACAACATTCGGCTCAGCATCTAAACTAAGACTGTATAGAGCAATCTGGTTTCTTTCATCCTTTGCCTATAACTTTATAAACCTACCCTAAGAATCCAGGCTCTCCATCTGCCACCTGGTCAAATAATCACTCAATTCCAGATGTGCACAGTGGTTTCACAAGCATCTCTTCTGTCTGTGGTGAGCGGGTGATCTGACTATTTATGGGCAGTTTCTTTTGCCTTTCTTCTTACAGACTCTCCTTATTTCCAGAGCTGCTGACGTCAACACTTTTTTATCCCCGCCCATTCCACCAGATCGTTCTTTCTCTCTCTATTTTAATATAGTTAGAGTCTTTCATTACAGTCAACATTCCACCCTGAGGTCCCATGAGAGGGTAAATGCTCTATTTTCCAATTTCATAGCCGAAGGTTTGTTTGTGTGCTGTAAGTGTCTTGTATTCACCACTGTAACATCATACAGAACAATTGTGCTTCCTAAAAAGAAAATCCAACTGTACTTCACCAATCTATCTTCCCTAGAACGCACAGCAACTGCTTGCCTAGCCCCTCACATAGCTGTGCCTATTCCAGGGTAACATACAAAAGAGATCAGACAGTTCACAGCTTTTCTTGGTTTATGAATTAATGAGACTTCAAAAAACAGGAACAGATCAAGAAAATTACATTGAAAAATGTTTTCAGAAAAAGAGTTGGAAGAAATAGGTCTTCAAGGACAGTGACATTCCATCTAATGAAGTATAATGTACATGCACAGAAGGATCACGTGATAAAGGAAATGGGCCTAGTATTGGAGAAGAAACAGATCAATAGGAAAGATCAGAAAGCCCAGAAATAGACCCACATGTGAAAGTGAATTGATTTTTCCAAAGAATTCATGACTATTAGGTGAAGACCTCATTGTATGTTAAAAAAAGATATTAAATATGCCAAAACAAGCCAGTTCTCAAAATTAACTCAAAGTTGATTATAGGTTTGAATATAAAAGCTCAATCAAACCACTTTTAGGAGAACAGAAAGAACAAGAAACCATGGCCACATTTTCTAGAATGTGAGTTAAACGCAAATTTCCTGGCTAAAACTCAAAAGCATGACCCACACCGTAATTTTAAAATTGGAGAGAATTCACCAGAATTAAAACTTTCTTCTTTTCAGAGGACAAAGCGATCAATAAGGAGCGAATACAGTAAATATCAGGGGGACTCATGACTGAGAGGACTTTATTCATAATGCTACAGGAGTGGAAAGTAGACAAGTAGACAAGTGTGTTCGATAACTATGCAGTGGGTGAAAATGAATGAAATCTACAAGTGAGCAAATGAGAACAAGGAAGTAGAGAGGTGATGGGAATGTTATTTTCTATAGCCCCTCCCCCGTGTGTGTGTGTGTGTGTGTGTGTGTGTGTGTGCGTGCGCATGTGCATGGGTGTGGTTATGTGTGTGCATGTGTGTGTATGTGTGTGTGTGTGTGAATGTGTGTGTGCGTGTTGTATATGTGTGTGTTTATGTGGTTGTGTGTGTGTACTCATGTGTGTGTGATTGTGTGTTGTTGTATGTGTATGTGTCTGTCACTATGACATGGCTGTACAGACATATATATATATAAAATAAAATATATATATAATATATATATATAATAAAATAAATAAATACGAAAAAGTGTGACTAGAGTGTCAGAAAAGCTCCCTATGAGGTCAACAGGACCTCACATGGCTCTAGTCACCCTCTCCAAGGAAGAGAAGGGGCTGCCCTCCTTGCCCACCTGGATGCTATGTGCATAGGTGCCAGAAGACAGGCTTGGCTCATGCCTACATTCTACACGGAGATTTCAAAGAATTTTAAATAGATCTCCAGCTTCATGCCCCCCTTGATTTCCAGTCCTCATATTGAGGGTCTGTTGGGGGACAGGCTGGGTCTCTCGGGAAAGAGACAGCACATAGGTTGGTGGTCATAGAAGCCCAGACATTTTGCCAGTTATCTCAAATCCCCTCTACCTATACTTCTCCATTTAACTCTTCCCATCAGAAGTCTTTACTCGGTAGCTTTCCACCATTGTGACAATTTCCTATCTTCAGCCTTGAAGTTGACGTCAGGTCTTCCCACTGCGGAGCTCTGCCAATAGCGGTGTACCATATGACGCTGCTGAAGTATGTATAGGGGACATAGCCTTTGCCTCCTGCTTCCCTTTGCTTGAATCACAGAGGCTATTTTGTCAGAAGGCCGCTTGAACATCCAGCGGCCTGGATGGAACCATGGAACATCCTGAGACCATGGACATCTGAAATACGCAGTCAGGACGGTGCTAACCCTTCTGTCAGATGCCATCGGCCCCAAATGGATAAGGATGAATGTCATAATGGTTACTTGTGTGCTCATCGGTATCACCCCTCCCCCTCTCCCATGTTACTAGAAGCTGGTTAAACACAGAAACTCCATCAGAGGCCTAAGGAAGAGACAGGACTTTCCTTCCTCCCTTCCCGACAGGATGCTATGTGCATAGGTGCTAGAAGTCAGGGTTTGCTAATGCCTGCATTCCACATGATGAGTTCAAAGAAATAATTTTAGAGTTCTCCAGCTTCATGCCTCCTGTATTTTCAGGGATCTCAGAACAGCTTCCAGTGTCCCTTCATTGGACATTGGCACACCCCGGCATGCCTTGTTCCCTCCATGCATAGACAGTGATTCTTCAGTTCTCATATCTTAAGCAAAGTCAGTAAGTCATAGACACTGTCTGCACAGACAATGTACAATTGTGTCCAGGCATCACTCTGACTGTGAACCACAGGGGTGGAGTGAAAAGCAGGGCAAAAACAAAGCCAAAAAGTCCCTTTAAGTGAGGGCAGAAGTGCCGAGGAGCACAGAGAGGAACCCAGTGTTTTCTAATTGAGTCCAGTCCACACCAGTTCCCCTACCTCCCAATGGTCCCCAAACTGAGACCAGCATTGAATGAACCATGAGGACACAAGGGTGGGCATTCCTTCTCCTGTTGACGTCACAGATCCATTTCAACAGACTCATGGCAGGGTGATACTATCCAAAGGTGATCTGACAGTGACACACAGCCTTCCTCTGGAACTTGTTATCCGGGAAGATGATTTGGATGGAAAGGAGAAATGAAGTGATTTGTAGTTGAGAGTTACTGAAGAGTAGGTGCATGTCTCCTCAGAGGCATGGCGGTAGAAGGCAACTAGAGAGGACAGCAGAAGAGAGCAGATGTGGCCCCAGTCTTGCCTCTAGTACTAACAAGTCCTGTGAACTTGAACAGGGTGTTTAACTGCAAGAACTTCTGTTACTGCTTTGGAAGCATTGTTTAGATGTGTTAAGTGAATTAATAGTGAGATTCTGGGCTAATGGCAACGTAACCATTTGTTTTCTTCTGTCAAATGCCACTCCCCTTTCTAGTAACATCCTGGCTTTAGTTTAGAGAAAACATGTCCCCTTATGATCACAGAGAGGGCAGGTATATGCAGGTGACTGCCTACTTTTAGACCAGCCGTATACAGCTGTTTCAGACAGCTTGAAGCTTCCTGTACTCCATGTTCCCTGTTTCTACAAATAAATAATCATTGTGGGGAAATCAAAAGAGCATCACCTTGAAGGCACCCAAAGTCAGGAAGAAGAGCATGGTGAATGCTTGGGTTCTGCTCACGTCCTCCTTTTCATAAGTTTAGGACCCAAGCCTAGGGAATGGTGCTGCCCATTTTCAGTTTGGTTCCACCCACTTCAACTAACCTAATTAACATAATCCCTCGTGGATTTGCCTTGAGATTTGTCTCCTAGATGATTCCAGACCCTGTCCATTTGGCAATCAACAACTGCCATGATATCTTACAGGATCTTCCTCTAGTACGGGCTGCATTACACTATTTTCTTATACATCTCTTATATTTGTTACCTTAACAATATTTACACATATTTCACAATAACTATGAATGTACAATCTCCATTGACTTTTCTTGATTCAGTCTCAGCTCAGCCATGGCCACTCAATAGCGGTGGAAGATAAGGCAGCTTATTTCACTTGACTTGAGTCTGCCTGTCTGTAAAATGGAATAGCAATAAAATCTACATTGTAATGCATGTAAACAGCTTAGCAACCTGCCTACAATACAGAATTGCTGTGTCCTCAGCAAAGGGGAGGCAGTGGTGGAGCCTAACGGACACTTCCAACCCATCATTAGACACGGAGCCACTGATGCTCAGTCTTCTACAGGCAACCAGAGGTGTCACCTGCTTGTTGGAGAAACAAACAGCATGCCATTTGGTTTATTTTCATCCAGAAGTTGTTAACTCTGACTCAGATTGTGGTTTAGGCAGGTTTGTAGTCAATTAAATTTGAAAGAGATATTTTCTTCTTTAAAAGACAGTTCAAATAAAGAGAAAGGAAAGTCACAACAAACAGTTACAAATTAATTATTCGTTATTTGACAGCTAACTCTTGCAAAAAGCATTTCCCCACAGCCAGAAGGTAAAGCAAATGAAAATATAAAGTGAATCCAGTAGAGAGAAAATATGAGGAAGTGAAGAACGTCGAGAAGTCCATCTTCAGAGATTTTGTTAGCTCCCCAGTTCTTCTCCCCCACCCTTCCCATCTCTTCCTCTCTCCTTTCCATCCTGCTTCTCTCTTCCCCTCTTGTCTTCTCTCTCTCCTCTTCCCTTTTCTTTCTTGCCCTTTACCTCCTCTCCCCTCTCCTTCCTCCTCCCTCCCTCTTCCTCTCCCTCCTTCTTTCTTTCCTTTCATGTCATCAAATGTATGTGAAGAAAGTTGCTGATTCCAGCATCACAATGTAGCAAGAACAACTAGGCATGGCTGGTGTTGGTTGATGACCCAAGAACTAGGTAGAGCATATGAAGCTCTGGACGTCTGGATTGGAAGAGGTTAAGAGTAACCTCCACGTTGCCAACAGTCACTTCTGGGAAACAGCATGACTCACCGGCTGTCCACAGTCACTGTATATGCTCAGAGATTTCCTTTCTTCTGCTCAGAATACCCTGTATTGCTGTCATCGCCTGTGTCTATGTTGTCAAACCCTCCTAATTCAGAGTTATTCTTCATATCCCATAGGATGCATTGTGCTGGTCTAACAAACGATCTCCCCGTTTAAGTTGCTTAATCCAGGAGAGCCTGTGTTCTTGCTCAGCATTCCAGTCTCAGACGGGAAACTCTCTGACGTGTTTGCTCTCTGGGGAAGGAATTATCCCAATGAAAGACAGTTCACTCTCACAAGGGGAAGGGGGACATTGACAAATCACATGGGACTTTCCATTTCTCCACGGAGAACACACATGTCATTGGTCAGAAGAGCCAGGTACCCCGGTTGTACAAGAGAAAGAGATGTGTTCTTTCTGGGTGCCAAAAGAGAATGGAGAAATGGGTCCGGGTGGGTACCCCATCTTCTCTGTCCTCACTCTGTGTAACTGCTTTATATCCATATATTAGTCGGAGTTGACACTGTATTCTCACTGCTGTTCTTTAGCTCAAAGAATGGAGAGTGTCCTACACACAAAGAGCCTACCTGGGAGGTTCCAGTCTGGAAAGGATGCTCCTTGCAGAGAAACAGTCATCATGCTTGTTAAAGGATACCTCCTTGGAGGGACTGTCCCAGTTAAAGCCATTCACCTTACCATTTAGTTTGAAGCAGAGTGTTTACGACTGTCCAACCATATTTTATTTTGCGTTTCATTTTTTTTTTTTTAATCCTGTGCTACTCCATGGAACAAAATGTATAAAACCAAAGGTTTATTATTATTTTGTTTTTTGTTTTTTGTTTTTTCCCCCCTGCTGGAACTTCAGCACCACACATGATCCTGGCCAGAATGCACAGTCAATAAATATTCATTAATAGTAGTGAAGACTGGTGAAATTATTAATGAGAAAACAGCAAAATCTGACCTTTCTTTCACTATATGACCCCCCCCCCCCAGTGCTGTTTATGGTTTAAGACCATCCAGAGAGCACTTGAGACCATGTGGGGTAGAGAGCTGGCCACACCACATCATTACATCCAGGGTTCCAGAACTAAAGGTGTACCATGATACAGAATTCCTGCTGCAATTTTACACTGCAACAACAGCTGTGGGTTCTTATTATCACCCCTTAGAGAATGAAGAGCTGATGACTCCGATGGGATAGTCCCTAGTCACACTGTGAGAGACTCAAATCGCAGTACCGTGCTTTGAACTGAAATGAATTAACAGTTCCAAAAGAAAGCTCCCCCTCTTCCTGTCTTTACTTGCCAGGAAGTTTCTTCCTATATGTTATGAGGTAGAGGGCTTCCTTCTAATTGACCATTGGTAATATTTCTCTCTGCAGCTTAGATCCTCTTTGAGTATTTCTTCTGTCTATGGCTCCTAATATATTGAGGAGAAATTCTAAAAGATAACAGCATCTCCTTACTGTTCTCATAGAAAATATCTTTGTTGACATAGAAAGGGTTGGTCACAGTTTCTTCACATATGGTATGAGACTGTATAAAGGCTTTCTCTTTATGACCTGTCCAATGCAGCAGATGAGACTACTTTTGTGGTTCTGACCGATAAACATGCCAGGTTCCACATTTGCAGTCTGTTTAAGCTAGCTCATTTGGCAAGTGAGCATTCCTAACTAGTCCTATTGAACTTCAGCTAAAATCCTAGACTTTATCAGAAGCATCAGCCCCCCAATTCTGTTCTGTTTTGCTTAAATGATCTTATACATTCATTGCTATTAAATACAAAAAGGAAGACTGCAGAGACAGTTCTGTGGTTAAGAGCACTTTCTGCTTTCCATCGGACCAGGGCTCAGTTCACAGCACCGCCATATTGGCTCACAACTCTTTGTAACTTCGGTCCCAGGAGATCTGATGCCCTCGTCTGGCTCCTGTGAACCCTGTGTACATAGTGCTTTTGTTGCTCAGACATATATGAAAACACGCAACCTTACAGGTGAAAAACACTTAAAAAAAATCTCAGCACACAGAAGGAAAAAGCCAAGGCAGGAACAACTTTCTCTATCTGACTCTCAGAAAAGGCTGGGTCTCTTCTGGTAAAAAGTTTCAATCTCACTAGGAACAAGAAGCATGGAAAAGAAGCAGCAGTATTCTTGACTTACTACAAGAAAAACACATTGAACTTTTTTTTGGTGTATGCTAGTATTAGTGACTATCTTGGTTTGTGTTTCCATTGCTGTGAACAGACACCATGACCAAGGAAACTCTTATAAAGGACAATATTTAATTGGGGCTGACTTACAGGTTCTGAGGTTCAGTCCATCATCATCAAGGTAGGAGCATGGTAGCGTCCAGGCAGGCATGGAGCAGGAGGAGCTGAGGGTTCTACATCTTGATCTGAAGGCCTCCAGGAGAAGACTGATCCTCAAACATCTAGGAGAAAGCTCTCTCAAAGCCCACCCCGACAGTGACACATTTCCTTCAACAAGGCCACACCTCCCAAAAGTGCCACTCCTGAGACCAAGCATATTGAAACTGCCACAGTGACTATGGGAAGAAATATGTAAATGCTTCCATATGCTAGTGACAGCAAACCTGGTTTAATCCTGATTGTGGGTAAACAGGCCTTCTCCGTTGAAGGCCATAATATATGTGTTTGCATTCTGCCTGCAGTTCCATCTCTGGAATAACACACTAACAAATCTCCGGACAGAAGTGAGCATGAACTTATTTCCAGAATTCTTGTTATGGTCTGGGGTGTTTCTTGCCAACATCGATAATTTAAATATACAACACAACAGTAACAGCTCAATATGTAATTTACTTACAGGATGCTCGGTGAAGTCATTGCAATTTGTTTACTTCTTCTGCCTTTCTGACTTTCCCATAATATTTTTATGTAGTGAGAAGACACAGTAGATTCCATTTTGTGTGTGTGTGTGTGTGTGTGTGTGTGTGAATTCTTAAAATTTATTTTGATCACAGTTACCCTAACTCCTCCAAGATGCACCCCCTTTCCCTACCGACCCAATTTTTGTCATATATATCCTGTACCCTTAAAGAAAACCTATCGTCTCTCAGCAGCTATGAATTGTCAGTATTCTGCAACAGCATCCCACTTTAAATGAATGTGATCAAAGTATGCCTTAGAATTGTTTGCTTCAAGGGGAAAATGAAATGTAGTCTTTGCATTGTAAAAAGATAATTTGATATCTTATCTTGTTAGAAAGATGGAGGGCTGAATTTAACAACTGGTCTAATGAAATGTCACTAACGACCTCTTGATTTAACCAAGAAGCCCAGATCTAAGGTCTGAAATGAGTTTGTGTCTGAGTTGTTTGCGCACTCTCTCTGCTTCTCTCTGTCTCTGTCTCTCTCTGTGTGTCTCTATCTCTGTCTCTGTTGCTCTTTCTCTCTTTCTGGAGCTGTGTCTTCTTATATGTCACATTTTCTTCTTGGCAGAATGTAAGTATCAGGAAACAGAATCCTAGCTAGCCACATAGCAGCCTGCTGCAAATCCCTGGCCTCTTATCTACCCTGGCCCCGTACCATAAGTTTCTCAATGGGTCTTACTACCATGGATGTAAGATTCTGTTCTAGATCCTGTTGGGTCGCTATCTTAAGTGCTTCACTGATTCTCCTTTATCCTTCACTGGAGTACAAACCATCTGGTAATAACATGTATGTTTTTCCTCCTTCTCTGACCATCCAATCTACGCATCCCATGCAATAACAGTTCAAGAAAGACAGGCTGCATATGGGAATTAATGACTGAATCGTGGGCTGAAGTCCAGCCAGAAAGCAAGCTGAAGGCACCAATAAGGAACTTTGCTTGGCTAATGGCTCCAGGAAAGGACTGTTCGATCCTCCAGTGTCCAGCTGAGGATCACTGTATACAGCAGGGAGACAGGACGAGAATACAATGGGAGGCTGTGGGCAGAGTGGCTGGGATAGTGTCTCTGCCACAGAAAATCCTCTTGAGACTGATTAAGAACAAAACGGAACACAGATACCCAAATTTCAGCATCCAAATCTGCTACGAATAGACACTGCACTCTCTGGGGTTCTGAGTTGCTTTCTGTAGGTGCCAAGCTTAGCAGGTCAGATGGGCACCGCCTGAAGTTGTGAGCCTTTGGAAATGCTCCAAGACCAAGAAGAGCTCTGCTAATCTGAATCACCAGGAGGCAGATCTTGCTAATGCTTTTCTTTCATGTTGCTTCGAGGCTGGGCTGCTGACTGTTATTTCAAATGTCAGAAAGGGTGATGCTGGTAGAAGTGGAGAGAGCTGGGAGCATTGAATACATTTATGTAAATGCAGATGGGTTTGTACTCACTGGTATCCCTGCCTTTAATCAAAGAGCTTATCTTGACAATGGAAGAATAAATAGACTGCTAATGAAGAAATTTTCCAATTATTTTTCTTTGTGGAGGACACAAACAATGGAAGGGTTCAAGCCCTGACAAGATCAATTGCTTTCTAAACAAAGCTGATGACTGGACAGAGTCTATCTCAGCTTCCTGTTGGCGACTGAATGTGCTCCTGACTTCCTCCCAGTGGTGTTTGTCTTTCTTCTTCCCTTTTGATATGTGATTGCCAGTCTTGTGGGAAATAAACCATTCCACCCCTCGGCTGGCTCAGTCCCTAACTGCCTAGGCGTACCTACCTGATTAACGAACTCAGCCGTGTTCTCTTTTCCACGGGCATAGAACCTATCCTACTGGGGAGAGCTCTAGTCCCTGACTTTTAGAAGCATGATGATTAGATTTCCCCTTCAGCCAGCCTCTGACAGAGCAGAGGAAAACCGCAGAGAATATGTTTTAACTCACCACTATTCCACAGTGGGTCAGCAGTGTGGGTACAAATATTACATGAGTTCAGCACAGATTATTTATATCAAAGCAGCTCATCTGCCTGTGCTGTGCACCAGTGATTGATATGGGAAGGCCCAACCCATTCGGGTGGTGCCCCCACTGGGCCAGTGGCCTGGTGTCTTACTGACCTGTGTTCTGTAAGAAAGAGTGAGCCATGGGAAACGAACCAGTCAGCAGCACCCCTCCATGGCCTCTGCATCAGCTCCTGCCTCTGGGACTCTGCCATGCTTGAGTTCCTGTCTGGATACCTTTGATGACAAACTGTGGTGTGGAAGCTGAAGTCAAATTAACCCTTTGCTCTTTGTGCTTTGTTATCTGTGGTGTTTCATTAAAGCAACAGTATCCCTGACTAAGATGTCCTCTTTTGCCATCCTGAGGTGAGCAGGAAGGGGAAGGGAGAGCTTTCTCTCTTGTTTAATAGTCCCCACACTGGTCCTAATCCTGTAACTGTTTTATGGTATGCATATGATGGTTTGAATAATGTAAAAATTATTCTATTACATTTTTTCATTTAGTGTGTGTGTGTGTGCGCACGTGTGTGCACACACACACACACACACATGTTGGGGTGGCACAGGGTGTGCACATGGCTTGGTGAACAAGTTGGAGGTCAGAGGATCTCTCCTTTCACCATGTGGGGCCAGGAGGTCAATCTCAGGGTATAAGCCTTGGAGACAAATCCCTTTGCCTGCTTATCTATCTCACCGGCCCTTAAAGACTCTGAGTCTAAAGTTTAGGATTCCTTACTTAAATATGTTGGGTGCTTCATATGGTGTTCACCCAGAGACATAAAAATGTTCTCCTACTGAGGGGACATTGTCAGGTGAATTTTGGTTGCATCTGATGTTTCTTCATTGGCTAAATAGAACTTAAGTTCTCCCCTTTGTCCCCCATCCTCCTTACAAACGCATACATGATTCAGCATCAATTGTGCCTTTCAAGATCAGTTTCCAAGAAAAGGCCATTTTTCTTCTTTTAAACTAATATCCAAAGGTATATTGCTTATTGTAAGCACAACTGGGAGGCTGGAGAAAAGCCCAACGTACAGACATTATGAAATTAAAGAAAGGAGTTGACATCCAGGAGAAAATTACCTAGCCATTCACCTAGATCTAGAATATGACCATGCCCATAATGCTAATTTTACCTTCCAAACTGGAGGCACACTGCTGTGTGCAAACCTTAGACTTCTTTGTTTGGAGACTTGGGAGCTGGGCTTTTGAGAGAGGGCTTTGTGAAGCAGCTACTCCAATCTATCACCCAGGGGAAGGTCGCTGACCTCTTGGGGATTATTATTCAAAAAATAATTTTCAGTGTTTAAGAGGCTGGAGAGGTGGCTCAGCAGTTGAGGGGCTCTTGCTCTTGCAGGTGACCTAGGTGTTGTCCCCAGCAGCCACCTGGTGGCTCATAATCATCTATAGTTCTAGTTTCCAGAGGATCTGATGCTCTCTTCTGTTCTCTGGCAGCCCTTCCTAAGTGTGATGCACAGTCATACATGAAAGCAAACACTCAGACAGCTAAAATGAATATAAATAAATCTTTTTAAAAATCTTGTTTAGCTTCAGAGTAGAACGCTGTACTTTTACAATTATGACCATTAACCAAAAATGCACCTGGTACACATCTTGACCTTATCTACAAAGGAAAGAAACTTCATTAGATTTTAAGAGTATCAGGACTCTAATACAACTCAAGGAAGATGCTTTTAAGTAAATGCTTAATTTGTTAATAGAAAACAAGAGACTTGGGCAAAATTATTCTAGATTAATTCCATTTGCCTGCTGAATGCCCTGGTAAATGCAGTGCAATTCTGATGGGAGGCCCTGGCTGTTCAAACTCACTCCAAGGCCGCCTTGCCTCTCACCTGTCAAAGGGCAGTAGTTTGCTGGGAGATGCTAATGCTACAGAGCAGGTGCTCGCAACACAGTGGGAGCCTTTGAGAGTCTCAGATCAGCCCCAGCCATCAGCTCCCATGATGCAAAGAGGTTAGCATCTCTCCAGGTTGGTTTTCTGAATCAGCTTTGCCTCTGTATCTCTAATTACTGAGAGCTTTTCGCCATTTTCTTGTTTCTGACACTAAGTACCCTCACAGATTTGCCTTCCAAATGGGATCTTCTGTGTCCCTTTGAGCCATGAATTGGCGTTCAGTTCCAACTTCAGTGCTGAGGGGTTTCTGCCAAGTTTGTCAAATTGTGAGAGTTCTCAGGCAGGGCTCCAAGTCAGCTGAGCTCCTTATAAGGGCTGTGGGAACTTCATCTCTTTGGGAACTCTCCTCTAGGTATTCCTGGTTCCTGATTTCTTTATCTAGGAACTGACCTTCAAGGAAAACAACATGTGTTTAAAGGGAGCCCAGGACTCCTTCCGCACAGTGCTCTGAAATAATCAAAGCAAACATGTTGCTGAAAAACCTACTTATAAAACAGACAATGATCACTGGTTTTAAGGTATTAACCTGGGTGTGAAGGCAATGTATCCATGGTATCCATCACTGGGTTGATTTGTGTGTGGAGCCAGACAAACCCAGGACTTAACCAGAGGCCCCAGTGAAAGGACAGAGGGAACTTTAGTTCTGTGTCCTTGTCCAGGAGTAGACTTGGGAAGGCCAGGCTAGGGCTGGAGCCAGTGTCTCAGAGGAGCCAAGGTTGCAGCTTCTAGGGACTTGACTATTCTTCCTGAGCTGTGGTTATCAGCCCTTAAGTATATGTATCTGAGGCATCCTGTGTTTTTTGTGCCAATTTGCCTGACGTAGCTCTCTGGCCTTTCTCCTGACCTGCAAATAGTACTTAAGATGCTGTAATTCTTAATAAACTCATTTAGCATATGGTAAGGCTTGTGGAAGACTTCCCAGCCCTAGCTTTCTATTGTCTTTATCTTCTTTTTCCTCTATTTTTCTCACCCCTTGACATTTCCCCATCAAGACCCTGTCACTGAAGGATGACCTGCCAGTCCACGTCTGACTTGGCTGATCTTGCTGCCTACGTGGAATTCCCCTCCCTCCTCCATGGCTCTGTATGTATCCCCTCTAAAGATGCATAGCTAGTTAAAGAAGCCCTTTCCTGATAAAGAAGGATCAATCCTTGACCAAGGGTAAATAATAGCTGTGCTCCCTGCTGTAGTCTCCAAGCAAAGTCTCTTAAGATTCTAATCCATTTTTTTAAGCATATAAAACAGTTCATGGATGTTACCCATCCCATCTCCTTCTGTAGCACTGAGGAATTGATACATCCATAGCCTCGTGTGCAAGTTGCAAAGGTGATCTCCCCAAACACTTAATAGACGTATTATGTTAGGAAAAAAGTGACCTACTAAGGTCCGTCATTAGCCCTTTTTATTGTTTAAAGTTTGAGACAGGGTCTCTGTGAGTTTCTCAAGTCAGTCTTCTTTTCTCTTTGACACATTGACTGAGTTTGACTTTGTGATCCTCTTGCCTCAGTCTCCAGAATAGTCTGGAGTTACAGATTGCTGCCAGTGCAACCAGCGCGCTCATGGGTTCTAAAAGAAGTCTATGAACTCTGAACCATGGGTAGTGAAGATATTGGTTAATATTATCCTCAATGAAGATCTTTTAAGATGGAGAGATAAATACTTACAAGGGTCAGGTGGCACAGGAGCTGACCGGGGCCATGGGACTTTGTCCTGTGTGCATGAACTCTGGAATGGATGACATGTCAGACCATGCTACTCAGCTTGGTGTGATGGATGGAAGCTTTGTCAGCATGAGCCAGGCTGGAGAGGTGCTAAAGCTCATGGTGTTTCTGCCCCGTGTAAATGAATGCACTACATGATGGCTGTGGATCCAGGATTGCCATTACTATCATCCCCGTAGGTAAATGTTGTCCTACTGGGAAGAGTGAATGGCTTTATGTGTTAATGCTTGCAGGATTATGGCTGGTACTCCAGGTGGAGGCTGAACACATACCTTAAAGCCCAGAGACAGCCCAAGTCAGCTGACATTCATTCCTACTTGGGCCTGCAGGTGCAAGCTTCCCTTATAAGCAGTGAGTGGATCCGGTAGAGACAAAACTGAAAATCTTCTGAGGATTGGCTGTCTGCTCCTCCCATTCACGTGAAGAAACAGAAGCCTTACTGACTGGATCACATGGTAAGCACAAATTTGTATCCACTCATTCATGAAACTAAGATGGGAAGGCCCAGCATGAGCCTCAGGGAGCTAGCATAGGTATACAAGGAAGAGAAGAAGACAGAGCAGTAGCAACCACACATAAACACACACACATGCATGCATACACACACATACACGTATACATACATGCAAACACACACATACATACATACACACATACACATATATACACAGATACATACACACAAATACACACATATACATACACACATACCCACACATACACATACATACACACATGCACACATATACACATAAACATACACATACATACACACATACATTAACACACATACACATATATATACAGATACATACATACAAATATACACATATACATACAGACATACATACACACATACCTACACATACACATACATACATACATACACACACATGCACATATACACATATATCCACACACATACATCCACATACACACATACATATACATATACACATATATACACACATACAAACAGATTCATAGTATTTATATTCACATTCAGATTATTACAATCCAGATACATTATGTCAGGAAGAGAATGAATGAAAGATGGAATGAGAAAGAGAGAGGAGGAGGAGAAGAAAATTTGTTCCTAGACCTCTACAGATGGAACACACACCAAGGGCACATTTTGAGAACATAATCTGAAGTCTAGAGCAGAAGGTTGAGGGGTCAGGGATCTGAGAGATGATATCTCATCCCTTGTCCTTTGGATGCAGTGTGGTTGGTATGCATATCAGGATCTAGTTGCCCAGGGAGGTGTTCTGGGCACCACTGCATGGTGGCTGCTAGCTACCAAGGTCCTCTATGCCTGCTTGCTTGGGCAAATCTGAACTGGAGAGTCATCAGGTACCCAAATGTTGAAGGGTTGTTGGATTTACCTCAGCTGAAATGATTTCGTTCTTCCAGGTTGTTCTCCATTCTTGGAGTAGCCTAGATACAATGGTTGACAAGGCAGTATAAAAGCCCAGCCTCGTAACTCCAACTCAGAGCACTTCTCAAAGGCTACCTCCACTTCTGAGCTCTTCGTGGGTTAGCTGGATCCTTCCTGGTGTCTACATGATAGCATCTTGTGTCTTTTATTTATTGTTTCCTGTCCTGTCTTCCCTTACAACACGTAGCGCATGATTTCCTGCATGTAAATCTCCATCACAGGGTCTGTCTGCCTGGGAACACACAGTGACACAGTGGGCTTGAAAAGGCTTTGTGACCTGCTCTTCACTCTAGACTGTAAGTGATTGTGTTTCCAAGCTGAGTGCTCTACACTATCTTCTCAGACACCTATTAAACAAAAACCTGCCACAAACACGCCAATGGCTGTCAGGAATTCTCCAGGATTCCATGACTTAGGAGACTCTTCATAGGGCAAGTGCAAGCCAAGGCAAGGCTATGTTCTAAAGTCTAGAAAGGAAAGAACATCCGTCAACTTTGCATCTTAACAGTTTGTGTGAGGATTCCATCTCAAATATTCCCTGGTCTCTACTGATACTGGAGAGAAGCATGGAGCTCCACTGGATTTTATTGGTGATTATCTGAGTACTTGTGTCTTGCCAGTCATCCACTTTTGTATGGCACAACACCTAAGGCTTCCTATCTTTTATAGTTTTAGAAGGAAAAACACAATATAGAACTAAATGAAACAAGGCAAGATATCATTTACATTTTCATGTTAAATGAGCTAACATGAAATCCACCAAGATTTACAAAAAGCGTTTCTGAAAATGTGCCATTGTCAAGAACTGGGTTAAGAGATTCAGTTACTGGACTGAAAGCCTAGGTTTATACATGATTATTTAAATAAATATCCATCAATTATTTGAGAATTTCATTTATTGTATTTTGATCATGTTCACCTCTTCTCTTAGTACCTCTCAGACCCACCCCATTCCTATCCCTCCAACTTCATGTCCCTTTTGTTTTTAATCTTTGCTCTTCATGGAGGGTTTTTTATTTTAAAGGTGGACTACAAGACATGAGGTTTCTATGCCCCGTTTCCTAGAAGCTCATTGACTGAATTCTACATCTGCAAATGAAGACGGTGACCCTCCTTATACAGAGGATGTAGGAAATAAACTTTCAATGACATCAAACAATCCATAAAGTGTCCCAGAATATGTACATAATGTCTACTGAGTAAATAAACTCTCTGGATGCTATCCCGGAGCAGACAATCGCCCTGTGTGATGCAGATGTGGGAAATCCAATAATGGCTACCATGTTGGGTCTTACATTTAGTGTCTATTAATATTCAAATTATAAATTCAACTAGCCTTGGGTTCTGAAGGATGTGATATAGAAAATGAAGACCAACAATATGTTTTATGATTTTTATAAGCAATAGGGCAGCAGTTGTCAACCTATGGGTAGCAACCTTCTTGGGAGTTGAACAACCCTTTCTCAGGGGTTGCCTGAGACCATCAGAAAATGCAGACATTTACATTATGATTCCTAATAGTAGCAAAATTATAGTTAAGAAGTAGCAACAAAAATAATTTTATGGTTGGAGTCACCACAACATGAGGAACTATATTAAAGAGTTGCGACATTCGAAAGGTTGAGAAGCACTGTAATAGAGTATGGTTAATATTTAGCTCTTTATCATTAGACTGTCATATTGATATAAAATCAAAACACGATCAATCATAAGATCAGGACAACCAGAGATCAGTCTATTGCTTTATCTATTTTTTCTATACTTCTCTTTTGAAATGCATCACAAATATTTGTATTTTTCTTAAATCTGAACTCTTCCAAGTGCAGCTATATCAAATCCATGATTAGAAACCATACCTTTTTTGGTGTTATTTAAAGCTGTCCTTGACTTTGGTTTGCAGGGGATGATCCTGAACTTGTGGTCTTCTCACTGCTGTCTCCTACGTCTGTATTTTCGGTTGTGGGACACCTTGCACAGTCAACCCTAGGGTTCTGTGAGTCCTTTGTAATGATCTACAAACTGAAATACATTCCCAGGTCCCTCAAAACTTATTAACATCCATGTCAATGTCTAATCTATTCCTGTTAGCTCAATAATAGTTACTTCAACAATGGCTGGACCTCTTATTAAGCACTTAGTCTTCATCAGGCTCTTGGCTGACCCTTTTCCCCAAGGACCATATTTAACCCTACGTTTGTGCCTTCTAATCTTCCGGTTCCCTCGTCTTCCAATGACTGAGGTTCTAAGTTCGTTTTTCTGTCTGATCTCCAGTAAATCCCTCTTGCAGAACTTTCTCCATGCCTGGTTCTGACTCTAACTTTTCTCGGTCCACATTCCCACCTTCTGTTCCCCTAGGTCATCTTCAAGTCAAGCAGCTAAATTTATGTTTGATTTTTTTTCTTAATTGAGCTTTTCTTTCTACAAACTGCTCTTTCTAAAGATTTCCAAGGTTCATGGCCACCATGTAGCTTTGAACCTTCTATCCTTCCCATATCCTGCTCAGATTATCTTTTCATGCTTAGCCATTTAGGTGGCAGGATTCATATGGGTTTTTCTTCTTTTAAGGTCTTCGGGAAAGCATATCTGCTTGATTGCTGCAGTCCAGGAGTTACACAACAGTTCTGCTCATAGTCAGAGGACATAGCAATGTTTAGATGCGTGGGGACCTGGAGGAATGAAACCCATGGCTAGTCCTGTCCGCCTCTTCCAGTTTAACATAAAGATTGAACATTCCCTTCAAGGGGTCAGACTCTTGGCTACAAAGAATGGGATTTTCTAGGTTAAAGGCAATCACAGTGATATCTGATTTTCTTTGGCTTGACAATACTTCTTGAAACGGTCTAGAGTTCCATCTACAGGAGAGGGAAGAGGAGAAATACAAAAGAGTCTCAAGGAAGCCATCTTTGATACGTGGGGATTCTGAATTTCAATTTTAATTTTTTTTTTTTGTAAAAGGCTTTATTTTTCATACTTTTTGGATATTTTGTTTTGTTTTGTTTTGTTGTTGTCCTCTTGTTTTTTTGCTGTTTGTTTGATTTTTCAAGAAAGAGTCCTTCTGTGTAGCTCTGGATGTTCTGAAACTCACACAGTAGATCAGATTGGCCTTGAACTCAGAGATCCACCTGCCTCTGTCCCCCAGTGTTGGGATTAAAGTTGTGCACCACTACTTCTGCTAGGCAGAGGGCTTTGAGTTTTTGTTGTTTTGTTTTGATTTGTTTGTTTGTTTTACTAAATTTACAAGACTGGAAACCTGATCCTTGTTGCAAAAGGCACCCCACACCTAAAGACAGTTGAATGTTTTAGTTGTGGGGCATTTATTACTTTCTTACTTACATGATAATCTATCCAGCTGTAAGACTAGCAGGTTCGTAAACACCACAGTCATTCAAGAGAGTAACTGTGAGAAAATATCGTTCTGAAGAGCAACTGGAGTCAACCTTAGACAAAAGACAAAATGGTCCACATTGTCTTCATCATCATCAAACACAAGACACCTTCTCACCTGGGCAGCTTGTTCGGACTGAATGCTCCTTACACAAAGTTCTTGAAAGGACTGTGGATCTCAAGCACCAGAAATAGTTTTTATAGTCATCTTTTATAATGTGTACCATGCAATATATAGTTTATTATTGTTTTATTTACTCATTATGTATCTATTTATTTAGCCTGTATTGACATTAGCCCCCACACTCAAAAGCAGACTCTATTGGGCTGCATTCTTTGCCATTGTTTGTATAATTGGGCATCCCATCTCTAGCCATGGGAACAATGTCTGGGAGAGAGCTGGTGCTCAGTAAATATTAGCTGCATGAGTGAAGTACAGAAACAAAGCAGGTTCTTTTGACCTGGTCTGCACATCCTTCTGGGACGTTGCACTGGATTCACAGAATCCATCTCAGACTGCCACTGGAGTCATAGCTCCTCTTGGGTTCAGAAGAATGGAAGTACATTAACTCTAGGTTTTAGCAATCCTGTAATAGCTTGTGTGTCATTTGTGATATGTACAGTTATTTATGTGGTATAATTTAGTTCTTACCAAATGCTGAGAACCCAAAATATAGATTAATAAGTCATTAGCCTAAACCCCTACCTTACATTTTGTGAGATGTGGGAACCAGGCCTGCTTCTACAAGCCCAATTTATTGCTTTCCAAACACTCTGTGATGAAAGACTATGTTCATTAAATTTCCAATTTATCACAGAACAATACTTTTTATAGAGTAAAACAAAATAAATTATCAGAAAAATAAAAAATTGAAAAGGCACGGACAATACCAATGCCATTTAGTTTGTACTGCATCCAATGGAATGGTGCAAGTGATAGAAATATCCCTATGTGCTCATGGTCATGTTCTGCAGTCCCAGTGTTATGAAAAGGAACACAGAGCTGAGAGACTAGCAGGGCTAGGAAGAGCTGTGCTTGACGTAGCACAGCCCTGAGCCTCAGCATCTCTCTAGGCCTTCTCTGTATGGACTTTCTGACATGAACCTGCAAATTCTATATACACGAAGCCTCTGCCATTGCTCCGCAGCCATGCTCCTAACCACATGGCATAAACAACATTGAGGACTTACTCTAGCACAAGTGAGAAACTTATTACAAATAAAAGATAAACTTCAAGCAACAACCTTATAAAAATTTTTTTTAATTGAACCAAGTCCTTTCCCAGCCTCAAGATAACTATTACCTGTATGGCCATTCTAGAAAAACCCATTACCAACTTAGTTGTGTGTGTGTGCATGTGCGTGTGCGTGCGCATGCATGTGCTAACCCTAAGCACAGTAAGAAGATGGGACTCTACCCATCTTCTTGATCAAGCCCTTCACAGAAAAGAATCACTCCTTGGCAGCAGAGATGGCAGCAATTTTTCCTGTCAGATTTATTACTGTGAGGACCTTCACAAGGGAGTGTGTCCAACGCCTGTGCAGCAAATGGAATTACAATGTGTGTTTAACCAAATTCACCGGGTTTTCACAGTCCCAGGCAGTTAATTACCATCATTTTCTCCACAGAAGACCCACTTCCTCAGTACCTCTTACCCATTTAGCACTGCCTGGTCGTGACCAGTGCCAGCCTCCTGCCTCCATGGTGCCAGAAGTAATAACTTCCAGCACAGAGCATGAACATTATGTTATTATATTTAATCTTCCCTCTGTGTGTTATCATTCAGTGTGACCACCCTTTTGGATTGTAGACAATTAGGTAGCAAATCATATTGCTTCCATCTTGGGCCTCCTCCCCGTATCTGTGGTTTGCTTGCCAAGACCAGCCAGTTTGTGCATCCAAGGCAAACCATTCGCTCTTGTTGCAATGCCTGATTGCTGCTTCGAGCCTGGCTAGAACATAGGAGTAACATTGTATCAGTTGCCCAGCCTTCCTGAAATGACTCTTTGAGGCTTCCAGTTTGAAACAGCATGTGGACCCACGCTTGCATAAATTCTGATTTTGATTTTCACTGTAACAGTGGGTATTTGTTTTTCATTTCTAACTCCCCAGGCAGAAGGAAGCAAGGAGGGAGGATTATACATGCTGAGCCCAACATGCTGGTGGCTCTGCAGTGATATCTCAGGCAGATGAGCTGGAGCTGCTGAACTAAAAAAGTGACTCATGTTAGCAGAGAGGCATCAGGAAATCAGAATCTACAGGTTGCAAACACAACCTAGTTGCTTGTTCTATGTTTTCCAACTTATAATGCAGGCATCGAATAGAGTCTTGGTTACTAAAAATTTAGTTTCTTGGTCATCTATCTCAGAGCCTGTGAGGTGGGTCCTCACGTCTTCATTTAATATTCTGTCAATAACTATTTATGATATGCCCATTGCAGTTTTCTTTTGAGAATTTCAAAAGAGCCAGATGTGATTTTTTTTCCTCAAGATGGTCTCAGTAAAAGACAAAGTTCATAGGCAGAATAATTCAAAGGCTTTATTCCATGACAGTCACAACAGAAAACGAAGCAAGGAAACACACAAGCGCAATGGTTAGATTAAAACTGATAGCCTTGCTTTGATGGCATTTTTTTCTTCCATTACTGCTGCTGCTGCTGCTGCTGCTGCTGCTGCTATTAATTTGTGGATGTTGAAACTTGGACAGTGGACTTGTGGAGGTCAGACGACAGTTTTGTGGAGTTGGTTCTCTCCTTTCACCTTCATGTTGGTCCAGGAATGAAACTCAGGTTGCCAGGCTGACATGGCACTGAGCCATCTTGCTGTCCCTTTGATGACATTGTTTTACTGAGGCAACCCTAAGCTGAGAAGATGGGGAAAACGTCCAAGTAAAGGATTTTAAGCGTGGCTTCATCAGTGTTTCAGTCGATGGGACGATGTACTCCTGCTTTTTCTTCAGTATGCCTTCCAGCCCCAGTGCATCTCAGACTCTGCTTCTGACTACCTTTGGGCTATCCTGCTTTCTGAGTATTCTGAATGTTTCCCATCCTGCATGTGGTTAAGCAGGAGTCCGTGACCAGCTTTGATCTCTGGTCTTAAGCAAACAGAAACGGAAAGAAGAGATGTGGATTCTCTACACCCGTCCCCCCTCCCATACAGTCATATTGAATGCATGGTCAAATGTTGAGATCTAAGCACAGAAATAGTCTAGCCCTGCAAGCTAGCATGTGACTTTTACATTGAGAAGAACAGGGCTAGAACAGATGATGCATCAGTCAACATTGAACCCTCATGCATAAGTTGCTGAAATTCTGAATTATTGAGGTGTAACATGGTCCGTTTTACTTGCTATACCCACAGTGAAGCTACTGTGGCTCCTGATATCAACTATGGCTTGAGTTACAGCCATATCAAGTACTGACCATAATTCCTGTGCTAGCTACGTTTTATGTCATCTTGAAACAGGCTGTCATCACTTTGGGGGAAGGACCCTCAACAGAGAAAATACTCTAACTGGATTGGCCTGTAGATTGATGTGGAGGGCATATCTCACAGGAGGTGGTGTCACCCCTGCCTGGGCAGTCCTGAAAAGTTTGAGAGATCATGCAGAGGGAGCTGTGAGGCCCTCTAAGCTGAGTCCAGTGAGCTGAGCCCTCTTTTGATTTCTACTCTCTTGTCAGAGGGAGGGTCTCTCACTGAACCTGGAGAACTCAGGGTGAGCTAGACAGGCTGGCCAGTGAGTCACCAGATACTTTTGTCCCCCCTCCCCATCAGAGCTGGGATGGCAGGCGTGTGCTGTTTTTTTGTTTGTTTGTTTGTTTTTAAAATGTGGGTTCTGGGAATCTGAAGTCATCTTCATGTTTAAACAGCAAGGACCATCTTGAGCCACCTCCCAGGCTCTCATAAGTACTTTCTCTTTCATTCACCAATGTTATAATGTGCGTTGAGCATGTGACACCCCTGCCATTTAAGTTTCTCACTGAAAGGTTTCCAGTGAGTGATACATAGGGGAGATGGCGTGCTACAGACTGAGAGTCCACGTGTCGTCCGAGAGAGAGCCCTCTCTACAACTCAGGATAGTTCTACTTCGCTTAGGATCATGAGTAAAAATGTAAATTTCCTTCACCTTCAAACCTTTACTGCTGTACAGCTCTCTTGAAGAAAGAAGTTGTTATCAGAAATGGAAGCATCTTCGTGACAACACAAACATTTATTATGCCCATTGATTGTTGGGGTAATCTTCCAAGCTCAACAGAATTTACATCAATTCTCCCAAGGGACTTTATAGCCTGAACTGCCAACTTTCAATACCTCCTCTTCTAGTACACATTGGCATGCTCCAGGAAGGACCGGTGCATCTGCATGATCAGCATTAACCAGTAAGGACTGGTATGTTTGCACGCTCAAAGCCAGGCACAATGCATTGTTTCCAGCCAAATTCTGAGCATTCTGCCCTCTAGTTTGCACTCCTGAAAGCTAACTGGGATGGAAATAAGTAAAAGAGATCTTCAACTGGTAGCCTTGAACATATCCTACTTCTTAGGAGGAAACTGGACCTTTGGTATTTTAATTTTATGTCAAAAACTTACAAGTCAAAACTTACTTGGGGAAAGGCTGGAGAGATGGCTCAGTGGTGAAGAACATCGGTTGCTATTCCAGAGGACCAAGTACGCACAGCAAACAATTCACATGTCTTATAACTACAGTTCCAGAGAGACCTGAAGTCCCCTTCTTGCTTTTCAGTGAGAAATAAAGTTTCTACATTCCTTGAAGTAGTACAAAGAGTGAACAAGTCTCATGCAACCTTCTGGGGTCACAGCCTTTTAAGGAAGAATTCAGCATCCTGGACCCATGGCAGGAAGGAGAGAGGTGCATCAGGACCACCTATAGAGCCCACCTAGTGAGATATAGCCCTCTTACTCAGTGGCTCCTCTGGCTTTTGTTAACCCTTTCTTTTTCAATCCGTGACTTAGCACTTAACCATGGCATGGCACTATTCCAACCCTGGAAAGATAACATTTGGCAAGACACTCCAATTCTCTCCTTAACAATTCTTTCACTCTGATATGACAAACAATCCACTAGGACATGAGTTCATCAGAACAGTGATTTCAGGGTTGATGAATAACCTCACGGCTGCAAGTCAGGGGAGTGTTAGTACCTGTTACAATAGTCAATGGTGAAAAGAACCCAAAATAATTAAAGCAAAACTCAACCCCTTGGGCATAAGAGTAATGTTCAGTGAAGAACCCACCATCCCTCTGTGTCTGCTTGTCAGGGAATTGAAGATGCACATAAATGATTGAAAATGTTGATGCTTCCAGAATGGCACACGTGAGCAATTTTCTTTCTTTTATTGACATGATTTGAAACTAGATTCTATATTATAACAGTAATTTAAGATGTCCCCCTTTAAAAAACAATGTAAAAAAGTTTAATGTTTTAATAAAAAATAAAGAAAAGGAGCAAAAGCGAACAATATAATGTTGATGTGTGCCATGAGTCGTCGAAATGAGAATAATAAAGACAATACAGCAACTGAAGATTTCTTTTAATGTAGTAAGAAAATGGAGATACAAAATTATTTATGGTGGCTATTATCATAAGCATACAATATTCTACATGCATAAAACAAGGAGATGAACATCAAATAGGAAAATTGACTTGGAGACTTTTCTTACTTTTATTTTAAGACAAAATCCTCTGAAATATTAATCCACAGATCTGTGCTGTTTTTAGCTTCGATCAGAGAAGGTTTGGGATTCAGTGGGCACGGACAATGCCATCTCAGATCTGGTTAAAGTGCTGAGAAAAACAGGACCACTGAGCTCTCATCCCCAACTGGGACACTGAGATCAGCTTCCCACTCTCAAGGCTCAGGAAGGTGTTTGGAAAGAGTTGTCAGAGTCCAAGTATGGGAGGGAGTGCTCAAACAGCCTATCCTGACCGTAGCATCCAAGAGCTCACCGCAGCTCTGGTTACTTGCACAAGACCTGCATGAGATGTAGCCAATCAAAATCCCAGTATGGATGGGGCAGGGCTTGCAAGGTTCCACCCTTAACTGAGGAGGTATATTGGCTTTGGTGGCTGACTGCTGAGGGGAGGCAGCCATTTTTCTTCAATGGTGTAGGCACTGACAAGTTGCCTGTGTTGCCTGAAATAATCCCTCAGGCATGTGCATGCAGGCAACTCTAAACGCAGAGGTTGGAAAACAAGGGAATGAAAGACAGGAATGGGGGAATGAATGAGGTCAAATACATCGCATTCATGTGCAGAATTGCCAAGGAATAAAATTTTAAAGTATGTAACAAGAAAACAACAAAAAGACAAAGACAAAAAGTACCCAAAAGATTTCAAAGTACTCTAACCTAATTTCCCTGTTATAGAAAGCCTTATCCTACAGAAATTTTAACATCTGTTGCTATTGTAAATGGTCCCCCTGAAACTCACATAGATTCATTTTCATTCAGTACTTAATCAACACCAGACAGACATACACTCTCCGTAGGTGTCTTAGTCAGGGTTTCCATTCCTGCACAAACATCATGACCAAGAAGCAAGTTGGGGAGGAAAGGGTTTATTGAGCTTACACTTCCACACTGCTGTTCATCACTAAAGGAAGTCAGGACTGGAACTCAAGCAGGGCAGGAAGCAGGAGCTGATGCAGAGGCCATGGATGGATGTTTCTTACTGGCTTGCTTGCTTCCCCTGGCTTGCTCAGCTGGCTCTCTTATAGAACCCAAGACTACCAGTCCAGGGATGGCACCACTCACAATGGGCCCTCCCCCCCTTGATCTCTAATTGAGAAAATGCCTTACTTCTGGATCTCATGAAGGCATTTCCTCACCGGAAGCTCCTTCTCTGTGATAATTTCAGCTTGTGTCGAGTTGACACACAAAACCAGCCAGTGCAATAGGCTATGTAATCCATCAAGGATTTGATGTCTTCCAGGCTAGGCACAAGGGTACTTGGCTTCTTTTACCTCTTTCCCATTTCCTGTCTGACTCTGTAAAAGATACTTTCCCCGTACATCTCATTTACAGGTTTCCTGCCTCTTTAGTTCCTGGGAACACGGCTTATTTTCTCTCTGAAGTTCGTTACAATGACAATTTTATGGGTTTGTTTTTTCTGAGTTTAGCCTGATTTCCCTTCTTATTTCACGGAACGCCCAGTTGTTTCCATACTAAGATTTTATGCTATCTTCGTATATGAATGCTTGCTATGTAAAATCCAATCTGATGCATTTAAAGTAGCTGGCAGCCAGCATCAGTCCTGAAAAACTCAATTTTGGGCCCTTATTTGCTCTGTGTGTGTGTGGGCTGGCACATGTACACGCCATAGTGTACATGTGGAGGCCAGAGAACAGCTTAGAGTCTCCTTCTACCCTGTGGGTCCCAGAGATCAAACTGAGGTCATCAGAGTTAGCGAAAAAGCCTTTATCCGGAGCCATCTTGCTGATCCCAGGTCTGATCAATTTAAACCTTGTGTCACATGATTAAGCGATGGTCATGTGATTATTCCGGAGTCTTGAGGGCAGGGCATTCTTTTTTGTTGTTGTAGAGCAGTTTGCTGAGATCTTCTAGTGACTGGAGCATACCTTGCGTGTATACATGTATATGTTTCCTTGTGATGGATTTTGAAAAAACAAGATGAATCACAGATCTTTGGACAAGGTAAATCTTGCTGGGAATGGGCAGTTACAGTGACAGATGCATGTTCTTTCTGAAGGTCCCACACAAAGTGGCAGGGTCTGTCTGGGGCAGAGACCCTCTTTCTGCCTGACATTTGTGGTATCCATCCACAGCATGTGGTCTATAGCCACAAGCACCTTCCACAATGCGTGGCCAGTAGCCATGTCCCCCTTGGTTGCTCATGACTCCAACTTTAACTGATAGCCCATCTTGTGATGGACAACAGTCACTTCTGGTTTAACCTCCCAAGAACCCTCCGAGCTCAGGTACTGCCTACTTGAGCTTGCACAACAGACATTTGAGGAAAAGAATCACAGTGGCACTCTAGAGACAAACAAGAGCTGAGAGACAGGACATGGTCAAAGGATCCAGAGGGCTGAGCTGTAGGCTGCACATTCAGCAGCAGCAGAACTGGACTCCGCACTGACATCTGGATCAGGCTGCTGACCTGTAAGGTCTGTGTGCCTGATAAAGCAAGGGTAAGGCCCAAGGCTCAGCATTAGGGACAAGTGTGGGGTGGTTTACAGACAGCAGGAAGGTGAGTGTTACTTCAGCTAAGTATAAGAGGACGCAAGAACAGAGTTGAAATTGACTGGTGGACCGGGAAGACCACGGCCTGTTTTTGTTGGTTGGTTCATTTTTGAGACTGCATCTCTCACTGGCCTGGAGCTTGATGATTCTCCTAGTTTGGACAGTCAGTGAGCCCCAGGACCTACTGTTCATATCACCAGTACTAAAATATCAGCATGCAGTCCCAGTAGTGCCACAGCCTTCTTTTGACATGAGTGCCAAGGATTGGACCCAGAACCTCATGCGTATGTGGTACTTCATTGGCTGATGGATCTTTCTTCAGTCCTTAGATATTCTTTGTAAAACTATTTTATATTTTGATATTCAATAATATAATAATTTTGAAGATATTTCTTTCTTCCCTTCCTTCCTTCCTTCCTTCCTTTCTTTTTCTTTCTTTCTTTCTTCTGTGTATGTGTGCATGCATTCACACATGCTCATGTGTGCTTTGTGAGTTCAGGTACCCACGGAAGCCAAAGAGGGCATTCGATATTTTGGAGCTAGACTTACTGGCGGTTGTGAGCTGCCTAGTGTTTTTAACAGAACCCAGGTCCTCTGGAAGAGGGGAAAGTTCTCTTAACCATTGAGCCATCCCTTCTCCCCACAAAATTATTTTTGAATTTTAAATTTCAACTAAAATCTGTTCTCTCTTTTGATCAAAGTACCTGTATCCTTGATGTTTATGCCTTGATGTACAGAACATTAAATGCTCACTAACAATTTTTCCTACAGAAAATGTTCTGCATTCCTGACAGCTGTGGGGACACAATTACATTTTCCTGCTTCTTTTGATGATTCTATCATTTTTATTTTCTTAATCATATGAAAGTCATGTTCCCAGTGACAAGCGTGCTCCATGCATGCCTGCGTATGATATTGCTAACAGAAAATAACAGGGGAAAAGAGAAATAGCTGGCTTAAAAATTCTAAATTTGCTTTTTCTAGTTCTGCCAGTCGTTAAAAACATGTATTGACTCCTGACCTCAGATTTTGGTCACAAACACAAAAGGCTTGTGCGTCTTCTCACTTTAAGGGCCAACTATAGAGGCTCCGTTCGTTTTCCCTGCCCTTGACCTGAACTTTAAGATGTTTGGTTTCTTCTTTCAGCCCCCCCTCTGGTGGCCTCTTCCACACACACATCTTATCTTCATTAAAAGCCTAGGAAGAAGGTCCTAGTTCCTAGATGGAACATGGTCCCCAATCCACAGTGCGGATAATCATCAACCCTCCTACCTCCCCAGCTGCCCGGTTTCCCCAGTCACATTCTCGGTGAGGAGCACAGTCATGAAGACAGACAGAGCCTCTTCTTTCTTGAGGGAATTATCTCCGGGCTCTCCCGCAGATGGTGTCAGGATCATTTGTCTTGACAGTTCCTATTTGTCTTTTCAGTTAAATTTGTTCCTGGCTAGGGCTACATATTTATTTTTGTATATGATCATTAGTATGATTGCATAACTCTGTAGATAGCTCACAGGTGGGAGAAAGCTAGGGATGAGTTTAGAAGATGAAGGAGAGGGAGAGAGAGGAGAAGGAAAGAATGGTGTCACTTCAGACTCCTGTAATCCAGCGAGGGAAGCCTCTCTTCCGCACGGAGGGACTGGAGCTCCGCCCACTCTGCATCGTGGGACTGAGCATGCGCAATCTGCCCACAGCATTGCTCACCCTGATGATGTGAGCGTCACTAAGGACATTCTGAAACTGATTCTTCATCCACATCTTTGTGTTTTCTTGCCATAAACTCCAAGAAAAGATAATAGCCAATTTAAAAATAAAGCTGGAAAGCCAGTTGGACCAGCCTGACATGAGTTGGTGAGTCTCCATGCATTCCTTCCCCCAAGTTCAACCTCTCTGCCTCTTCCCACTCTTTTTTTCTTTTGGTCTTTTCGACTCGTCCCCACTCTTCTCAGCAGCTTTCCAGACCAACACAGCCCTTGCCTGGAGGGCTGCATTCCATCTCCAGTTCCTACGCCCCCTCTCCTGCCTCTTTCCTGCTCACATCCAGACTGGGCTTTGTAGACAAGAATCCGACTACTCTCTTCCCAGCTTCACGCCCTTCAGCGTTCTGTGGCTCCTCTTGAATGCTGCTCTCAACTCTTCTCTATGGCTTATTGGACTCCATGTGGTCCAGCCTCTGCTCACGCCATGCTTCCTGGTGCCTCCCCTGGATGAAGGCTCTCATCCCTCTCATGCTCTCATCCACCCTCACAGGAGGCTCCCTGGGCCTGCAGTCTCCACTGTCTTCCTGGTTCCTGAACCCACTAATTTCCCAATCCTGATGACCTCTCAGATACTCACTGTCTGCAGAGGAAATGGCAAGACCAAAGGAAGAACAATGAACCAAACCCTGTAAGTTTCCGGCGTGTGAGCATCATCGGGATTCGGGACTCTGGCATCGGTAGGATAGGAGCTGCGGAGAACTGAACAAAGTTTACTTACTTGCAGATAGGCTCGTTCCAGTTTATGAATATAAAACGCATACCTTTTTTACACAGCCTCCTCGTAATTACTGTGGTTCGGATTACAGCTTTCCATTTGAGATTTTTACTTCAAGCAGTCCAATAACAAAAGGCGACCGCTTCCTCATTATCTCCAGGGCTGCCAGGTGTTCTTCCCTCCTCAAATTGTTAAAGAAAGCACACAAAACATATGTTTTCCATTGTTCCCCTATAATCCAGAGCCATAGAAATGCTGGCTGTTCACGCTCTCAGCAGGAATGGGTGAGCATGAAATATTCATGAGCTCCATGCTGGTGATTATTAAGCAAAGGCCAATGCTGGTAAGTTTGTCATTTTTTAAATATAAAACATGTGGTTATTTATTAAACAACTGAATATTTACTAGGTGATAGGTCTCATTATAATCGAGGCTGAGACTGATTTCCCTGCCTGGGAAGTATATTGGGTACTCTTAAAGGGTGGAAGGAAACTCTTGGCAGATAGAAACGCATGCAGGAGTTGGTTCGACCAATGCTACCATCTTGGAAATTATAAAATGGCATCCTCCATCCTGTTTCTTTTCTTTTCCCATAGAGAAATGGAGCAGCAGGCCTTGGGACTTGAAATTGTCAGAGCTGGGGAGAAGTGTTCTTCCACTATTAGATCTTGTGAAACTCTAAACTTTGCTATCAAATTAGCCATCAAATTAGCTTCTGGGAGGACCCGCCCTCAGCCCCCGTGGAGATGGAAACGGAAGTAGTACCAGGTCATCCCCTGCAACAGCCACAGGCTGCATGCCGGATCACAACAGACCTTATTTTCTTTTTGTTGACTATCATATCCAGTATTTTCTCCTGAAAATGAGCATTACTCTACACATAGAAGCAGATGGGAAAGCTACGGACCCATCACATGCCGGACCTCAGGAAATGTTGGACTTCAGAGAGCTAAGGGCAGAGTTGTTGACTTTGGAATTCTGAGGAAGCAGTGGGTGCACACAGCAGAAGCACACACACTTCTCATGAAATATCAAAAGTCTGAAACATTTCTTATCACAAACTGTAAGAACAGTGCTAGGATAAATAACTAAGATAAATAAAATCCTATGCATAGGATAAATAACATTTACAGCATATACCCTACATTATAAATAACACAGGGCAGATAACATCTAGGCAAAGGAATGGCATGCATTCCTTAAGAAGAACCAGGCTTGCCAAACAGAGGCAGCCTTTTCCTGCAGAGGGGATGCTGCTGGTGGCTTAAGGAGCAGTCTAGAGGGCATGGGTTCAAGGCATGCTCACTTCTGGGTGTGCCATTCTGTCCAAGTGACGCAATAACCTTGTGCCCTGTCCCCTTCCTGTTTATTTAGGAGATAGAAACAAGTGCCTCTTCCGTAGGTTAATTTAAGAACTACACAAGAGTCATTTAGAAAGCTGTCAGATTAAGGGTGTCATGTGAGCTGGTGTGTCTGCATCGCCATTACTGCTGTTATAGAGGGCCATCTCAAAGGCAGGCAAAGTAGAAACCAAAACGCTGCCACAGGTGAACAGTGTATTCCCAGTGTAGGGGGCTTGCACATCTGAATGCAAGCAGAGTTTCTGGGAGAATTCAGGGAAATTCACTATGCTGCTATCTGTTTGGAGATCAACATAGAAGTCTTGGTGATACCGGTGAGGAAAGGGGCCCAAGATCCACAATCTGAAAGAAAATCTGTTTGAAATATTAAACCTAGACACATAGCATTACATCTTTCAGAGGAATGACTGAGCGAAGATGAATGAAGTAAATAATATTTACAAGTCTATTAAAATAGTAATTTTATGTTGTGAGTGTGTGTGTGTGTGTGTGTGTGTGTGTGCACTAGGCAAATACTCTAGCATTTAGCTGTATAAAAAAGTAGCTTTTAAAAACTTGTTTTTTAAATAATATTCTTTATTGACCATAGATGGTTGGTTCCCATAATACATCCCCACCACATCTGCCTCCCTCCACTCCTCTCAGATCCCCTGTCCCCCAGATCGACTCCCCCTCCATTTCCTCATCAGAAAAGAGCAGACCTCCAAGAGACAGCAGCAAGGCTCGGGACAAAACAAGATACACTAAGCCAAGGTGAAAGCCCTCATGTTGAGGCTGGACAAGGTAACCCAGTAGGAGTATAAGAATCCCAAGAGCAGGCAGAAGAGTCAGAAACAGCAGCTCCCACTGCTAGGCTTCTCACAAGAACACCAAGCTAACAGCCATAACCTACACGGAGGACCTGGTGCAGACCCATGGAGGCCTGTGCTTGTCTCCTTGCGCTCTGTGAGCCCGTGTGAGCACTGCTTCGTTGATTCAGTCCACCATGTTCTCCTGGCGTCCTCGCTCCCCACTGATTCCTGTAGTCTTTCCTCTCCCTCTTCCGATGCGTTCCCTGTTCTCTGAGGGGAGAGATCTGAATTCCTTTGAAAGGGGGTGAGGACCACACTTACCTGTGGGTATATGGATAAGTATAGGTGCTACAAAAGCTTAACCTGGCTTAGGAGAGCAGATGGAGTAGCTTCTCCAACAGTTCCTATGGCCTCACCAGCCAGTTCTTATTTTGAGACAAATTCTTACTTACGTGCCCAGGCTGGCCCTGAACGCATCTGATAGCCCAGGGCCTTGAGTTTGCAAGCCTGTTTCTCCTGCTCAGTGTTTCAGTGGCTACATAACCTGTGCTTCTCCTGACCTTACTATGCTGTATTGTGTGTGCGTGTGTATGTGCATGTGTATTTATGTATGTGTATATGTTGTGTGTTTTTTATGGATCTGTTTTTTTATGGTGTGTGTGTTTGTTTGTGAGCGTATGTGTTTGTGTGTTTCTATGTGTTGATGTGTTTTTCTCAGTTGTTTTTATAGTGTGTATGTGTTTGTATGTCTGTACACTTGTCTGTGTATGTATGTTTATGTGTATTTATGTATGTGTATCTTGTTTTCATGGTATATGTATATTTGTGAGCATGTGTGTTAGTGTGTTTCTATGTGCTAATGTGTGTTTCTCTGTGTCTGTTTTTATGGTGTGCATGTATCTGTGTATCTGTCTGTGTGTGTCTCTGTGTGTGTCTCTGTGTGTATATATCTGTGTGTCTGTGTCTATGTGTGTGTGTGTCTATCTGTCTATGTGTCTATATGTGTATATGCGTGTGTCTGTTTGTATGTCTATATGTATGCGTGTATGTGTCTATGTGTATGCGTGTGTGTGTGTCTGTGTGTCTATGTGTGTATGTGTGTGTGTCTATGTGTGTGTGTGTCTGTCTGTGTGTCTATGTGTGTATGTGTGTGTGTCTATGTGTGTGTGTGTCTGTCTGTGTGTCTATGTGTGTGTGTGTGTGTGATTACTGTGTACTGGTATCTCAGTCTCCCAGCACTCATTTTCATCAAGATAAAGCAGGTTTAAAACAACGTGCAATCATTGCTTAGATCTTCAGAAAAATCCTCTTGGAATATTTCTAACCATAAAAAAGAAAAGTCCCAGAATGAGTCAGGAAGCTTGCCCAGTGGAGAACGGATTCCTCCACTCGCTGACAGCTGCTCCTGGGCACTCACGGACGGGTCTGTCTCCATAAATTTACAAGTGGGCTTTATTAAAAGGAGTCACTTCTTTGCTGCCTCTCACACTATTAAAGCTAAGTAGGGGAGGAGTTTTTAAAATTTAAAGCCACCCTCTGCTTCCTTTCCATAGAGCATCATTTTGTGCAAATTGTACTTTGTAACCACAGCGGAGTCACTTAACGCATTGTATTTCTTCCATGTGGGTGAAGTCTCAAGGTTTCCAGCTTTTGGGCTAGTGCCTGGAGGAGGCCAGCTTTTCAGAACCGTCTTTCAAAAGGTGCTTGGAAATGATTTTCCAAGAATTGTCAGTGGCATCCAATCCCATGCTGGAGACTTCAACACTCAGATAGGAGACTGGAATCATAATTTGCAATGTTTCCAGCAAGACTAATGACCATGATGGGTTGTATCACTGGTGAGACCAGGAACTGACAATTCTGCAGGGGTGAGGCCCAGGGTCGGCTTCTGGATGCATACACAGGACCATGGGTTCTTCCCCCTCAGACCCTTCCCCTCTTCCCGGATGCCTGTCAAGCACAGGCTGTGTCCAGCCATCAGAACACAGTTTCTTCTTCTTCCTCTTCTTTTTGGTCCTCACCAGGGAGCTGTTGCTTCCTCTGTGCAGGACTCTCAACTTACTGACAAGACTCTGGTTCTCAGCTTTCATACCTCCATAGTGGGAATATGTGACTTCATCTGGTTAGTATTTGTGCCAATCTTCCTTGCAGGACTTAGCCTTGTACAGCAACCATGTAAGAGATTGTTAGAGGACCACAGGAGAAGGGAGCTGGGGAGCCCCTTCACTGGGTGCCTGGTCTAGTAGTGTGATGTTCTGAGACGGCAGAGCTGGTCATTCTGCCTGCCCACCTTTCTTGGCATCATTACATCTGTGACAACTTGTATTCGAGTTGGTAATGACTTTATTAATTTATGAGTCTCTCTATGGGCACTTGAGCCTCATCGGGACAGGGAAACTGGATTTGTTGCCCTGTGTCCCTACTTTGTCTAGATATATCATTCATTACCCAGTGAAATGCTAGAAATTCTGCATAGACATAATATTTATAATTTGTGACCAAATTGAAAATTAAAATCAATTCTCTCTCTCTCTCTCTCTCTCTCTCTCTCTCTCTCTCTCTCTCTCTCTCCCCTTCCCCACAGCATATATTTCTCTTCTTTCTTCAAACCAGGATGTAAACATCAGCTCTCCGCCTCTCCTCTTGGCAGCTGTGAGTCTGGTTCTGGAGGCATGATGCCTGTACTGGAAGGTCCTAGAGCAGAGGTCTGAACCTTGTGTGTTGTTAGCCAAGGTTTGAATCTGTTCAACTCCACACCTGGCTTTTGATGGCTTCAAACGACTTCCCCCGAAGGATCTCGGGATGGAAAAATTATCTTTCAATTCTTTTGATGCCCGTGCACACTCTACCTGGCAGGTGCGCCAGACACACAACGCATTCAGCAGTGATTGCTTCTAGAATCCCAAAACCGCACACTGTTTTAGCACCTGGGAGGGATTTGACTGAATGCCCATATTAGCTTGATGCTCAGACTGAAGAAGAAAAGCAACACCTGCTTTTGACATCTTAACAGCCTTTGTGTGAACCTGCAGGTAGACCATACACGGTGAACCATAGCCAGTCCCGGCCCCACCTCCCTACCTGGCATACTTATGTCTACCCTTTGTGAGTCACTGCCCTCCCCAGAATTCACCCACAGTCAATTCTCACTCTCATTCCAAACAACATTTTCACTCTGGATCTATGGACGTCCAAGGTCATGTTACAGAATAAAAGCAAATTAATGGAGGTTCAGACACTTGGAACAACCAAGTCAGGTTCCAGGGTGAAATCCTTCCGGTAAGGGCAACTGTCAAGGTTATGCAAACACAGGGACAGCATATGCTGATGGGTACAGGCTCAAAACCAGGAGTTGCTTTGAGGGACACACTTTGCACACAGTAGGCGTTCTGAAGTACGTCTGAGCGATTCTGTACGATGACCAACTGTTCTGGCTAATTTACGTCAATTTGACACAGGCTAGAGTCATCTGAGGGGAGGAAACTTCAGTTAAGAAACTGCCTCCATAAGGTCTGGCTATAGGCAAGCCTGTAAGACATTTTCTTAATTAGTGACTGATGGAGGAAGGCTCAGCCTATTGTGGGTGTGGCCATCCCTGGGCTGGTGGTCCTGGCTTTCATAAGATAGCAGGCTGTGCAAGCCACAGGGAGCAAGCCAGTCAGCAGCACTCCTCCATGGCTTCCGCAACAGCTCCTGCCTCCAGGTTCTTGCCCTTTTTTGGTTCCTGTCCTGACTTCATCAGAGATGAACAGTGATATGAAAGTTTAAGCCAAATAAACCCTTTCCTCCCCAAGTTATTTTGGTCATGGTGTGTCATCTCAGCAATGGTGATCCCGACTAGAAAACCAACTGCCCTGGTTTGTTTAGGACCTGTGATTTTCATGGCTGAAACTGGGAATCATCTTAGGGAGAGATTAGTCAGCTGGGGCAAATTGACTACCTTGGTAGCACACACAAGTTTTGGAATTTTCTGATATCCCAGATTCACCCACGTAGCTCAGGCTGGCAACCCAGGTTGCAGATAGGAATGTGTTTCACGCTCTTCTTCCTAGACACTTGCATTCAAAGCACAGGGCTGCTCCCGTCTCCAGGGGACAATGCCCTCACAGGTGGAAAGGACAGACAGCAGAAGAAAGAAGTACGGTTCTTTGAAATCCTGACACACCCTTTCTTTCCTTTCATTCTCCTTTTAGGCAAAGAATCGTGGACCCAGACATATCAGAGCTTTTAAAATATCATTTCAAAGGCAAAGCTGATTCTCTGAAAAGCCATCAAAAGTCTCTGAAAAGTCTCATCCTACAGCAGCTCCTGCCCAGCAGATGGACGAGACGCCTAGGACAGACAGCGTTGACTGGGATGTCATCAGAAAGGTGAAGACAGCCACATTCAGTCAGGGAACTAGCAAACAGAAGCAGAAGACCCAGTGACCCTGGCCCTGAAATATGGCTACTGTTCTTGCAGTGACTGAGATAGGGCTATTTTTCTGGCAGTGAGGGCAAAGTCAAGCTCCTGAGACCAGGATGGGAAGCAAAGAAGTGAAATTAATGAATGGAAAGAAGACATCTGGGGGGAAAAATGGAGAACCTAAAGGTGGGAAATTGTGAACAGAGTTCAGACAATCCTCTGAGGCACCAGGAAGATGAAGCAAGAGGCTCCTAAACTGAAGAGGACAGTCAAGAAGTGCCCAGGGCTACTGGATGGAAGTTCTGGCCAGAATCTCTGATGCAGCTAAACAAACAAGTAAGCAACTGTATCAAATTGAGGACGTTAGAGACCTAACCCATTCTAGGAATTCAAAACAAGGAGGGAGCTGGGGATGAGGCCAGACCAGGAACCTATGTTCCTCCCAATGATTTAGAGGGTTCCTGCCTGTACTGTCTTCGATCACATCTCTAACTTTTCTTTTGGCTTTAGTGTTTCATTTTTAAAATTATTACATACACGAGTCCTGTATTTACATAATTTCTACTCCTACCTCTTCATCTATCAGCTCTCTTCCCAAGCTCCCCAGTCCTTCTCAAATGCATGACCCCTCCTTTAGCTGTTATTGCTAAACATACAAACTCAGGGAGAGACAGAGACACACAAAGAATACCACAAATAAACACTAATAAATGCGGTTTATCAAAAATGCTTTTAGGGGCTGGAGTGGGGGTTCAGGGATTAAAAGTACTTGTTGGTATTGCAGAGGACCCAGGTTCAATTCCCAAAACAAACAAGGGTGGCTCACACATATCCGTAACTCCTGTTCCAGGGCATCCCACACCCTCCTTTGGCCTCCACACATACAAGGCACATGGAGCTAAGAGTTCCTTTCGAGGTCACCTATTCAGGTTTTAATAGTTTGGGGGATTTTAGGAAGGTAGAATTGCTGGCCCTGTTATTTTTCAACATGCATTGTGCTGTCCTTGAAGACACAGCCCTATTGTACTTGAAAGTCTGGGGATCCAAATTTCCTGGCTATCAGTTGTGCTGTTGAGTAAGCATAAATGTGGTTTCCATAGCTTTCTGTCATTATCGTGTATGATTGCTATTTTTAATATCTACATTTTGGGTTATATTATTATTGATCTACTCCAGGGCATTTATTGATCTAAAAATGATATAAGATTGGTATCCTAGCAAACAGACAATGGCCAGAGGTTTGGCTAAATCCAACTGTTGATGCTCCTGACTCGTAAAAATAATTACAACAAAGTCTGCCTGTGGAGTTTTATCTTGAAATGCTGAACCAGGAGTAGAGACAAAATCCACAATTGCTAAGTGTCTAAGTGAAGGACATTTTGACATACTGAAGGACTCCTATCATGTTACAAAGGAGCTATTAGTTTATCTTCATTTTTTCCCTATTAAAGTGCTGGAACTCGCTGGGCAGTGGTGGCACACACCTTTAATCCCAGCGTTTGTGAGACAGAGGCAGGCAGATCTATGAATTTGAGACCAGCCTGGACTACAGAGTGAGTTCCAGGATAGCCAAGGCTACATAGAGAAACCCTGTCTTAAAAAACAAACAAAAAGTCTTGGAATCCTCCATGATCATTAGCAGCTGGGCATGGATTTGTGCTTCGATGTCGTTCTTTAAAACGCAGACTGTATGTGTTGCTACGGTCTGCTTTCTCCCATACATTAGGACAAGAAGAGGAAAGCTGACCAAGGCCAAAGTGCTAACTTATTTAAAAAATGCAGTCCAGAGCAGAGCATTCTGTGTCTTTTATAGATACACACTCATTCTTTTTCTCATCAACCTTCTGAGGTAAATTTTATTATTTTTCATAAGGAACGGAGGGACAGAGTGCTTAATCAATTATGAAACAGTCTCTGAGGTCTCAGATGTCTGTATTTTGTGTCTCTGTGACCAAAGAAAACATCTGAGCAAAGTAACTTAAAAGGATTTAATGTGACTCACAGCTTCAGAAGGCTCAGTCCCGATCCTTGGGAGAACATGGTGGGGCAGAAGTACTCAGAGCATGGCCACTGGGAACCTAGCAGTGAGAAAGGAGGACTCAGGGGAGGACTCAGCAGTGAGGAGAGAGGACTCAGGAGAGGACTCAGCAGTGAGGAGGGAGGACTCAGTAGTGAGGAAGGAGGATTCAGGAGAGGACTTAGCAGTGAGGAGGGAGGACTCAGCAGTGAGGAGGGAGGATTCAGGAGAGGACTCAGCAGTGAGGAGGGAGGACTCAGCAGTGAGGAGGGAGGACTCAGGAGAGGACTCAGCAGTGAGGAGGGAGGACTCAGCAGTGAGGAGGGAGGACTCAGCAGTGAGGAGGGAGGACACGGGGCTAACATAAACCCCCAAGAACTGGCCCTGAGCGACTTCCTTCCATCAGACAAAGGCTCAGACTCCACAAATAGTACTATGATAATTAGTTTTTTTCTCTCAAGTTGACACAACATAAATATTCTGGAAAGAGGAGTCTCAACTGAAAATGCCCCCCTCAGATGGTGAAGCAGTTAGACAATCTATGGCAGAGTGTGTGGTTGATGATTGGTGTGAGAATACCCAGACTCAGCCATGGTGGGCACCTGAGAGGTGTAAGGAAGATGGCTGACTGTGTGCCTGGAGCACAAGCCAGTGAACCATGGTCTGCTTCCATTCCTGCTTCCAAGTTCCTGCCTTGACTCCTACCCTGACTTCCCTTCTTGGTAGACTGTCATCCATAAACCAAATAATTCCTTTCCTCCTCAGGTTGCTTTTGAGCATGGTGATTTATCACAGTGATAAAAATCAAACTCAGATTAGCTCCAGCTTCTGGAGGTAAAATATTCTGATCATGACTCTCTGGGGGACTCTATTCATTCGAAGGACCATGCTGCTGTAAGACTGTTTCAACAAATCACCCAACATCTACACATCTTGAATAACTCAACTGGAAATTTTAGGCACTCATGCATATGTCCACATGACATATGTAATTATGGTTACATTTATATGTAATATAAATATGTATGCAATCTAAGTACATATGGGTGTGTATATTTATCATCTATTTTCCATTATCAATCAACTATCCGGTTATCTATCATCTATTGTCTCCTATCTCTTCCTATGTATGTATGTATGTATGTATATGTATGTATATATATGTGTGTATGAATTATATGTATAGGTATATGTATATATATGTGTGTATTTATGTATGAGATACCTTTTTGAAGCTATGGTAAAACACCATGACCAAGGCAACCTATAGAAGGAAGCGATTATTTGGATTTACAATGACAGAAAGCGAGTCCTTAATGTCAGGTGAGGCATTGCAGCAGGTGGCTGGAGCAGAAAGCTGAGATCGCACGTTCACCTATAAACATGGAGCAGAGACAACGACCTGGGAATAAAGACAGTCTATTGCCAGAGGCGAGCCCCATCCGTTAGCTTCAGGTGAGGTGACACAAAGAGTCAGACAAAGGTCCAGGGCTGATGACCTCTGGCTTGGTAACTCTCGCTATTATTTTATGACACAAAGTGCTGGTTCTTACAGTTCTGTGGCTAAATGACGCTGGTTGCTCGTAATAAACTCCTGCTGGTGGTAGCAGGGGATAAAAGTTTTGGTTACTTTGATTCTTTTCTCTTTGACTCAGGCTTCTCATTGGCCAGGTGAGAGGCCTGGAATTCCTTAATTCTTTGTGAGTCAGAGAGATACACACATACTGGATTAAGCAGAGAAGGACTAAATCACCTCTTTATTGTTGTTCTTAGTATTTATATTTTATCAGGAAAGTTGGTCACGTGGTTTTTTAAGCATCTTTACACTTCGTAAATTCATAGCAAGTTTAAGGTTATAATTCAGGTCAAAGGTCGATAAGACTTAAGGAATAGCAGCAGAATGTTTAAATGTCTTTCCATTATGACTAGTATCTGATTAAACATTCATTATCTGTTATAAAACATAAGTTCATTATAAGTTTAAAGCAATAATTTTTATGTCACAAGTCAGCATTTTTTGTACAGGAGACAAATCATCTGCCTAGTATCTTATTATATTAAAGTTTTGTGTTGGTAAACCAGCCAGCATTTATTTTCTGTCCTTGCACTTGCAATAAACTGTCCATTTCTGGTTTATGACCTTCAGTTACCAGATAACGGTCTCACACCTAACCTAAAAGGAATGTTTTCCCTGATTGTAAATTTGTGCCAAGCCTGCTTTGTTAATCCTAGTGCAATTAGCCCATGACACATGAAGATTTACTGAGCTCTGGAAGATTTAGAGGGCTGGAAATTGCTTGTATAAATTTAGGAATGCTATAAAGTCATTATCAAAAATTATCAAATCGTCAATTTGTCTACATAGTATTACTCCATAAGAGTACATCTTTATGTTAATTTGCACAAGATTTGCCCAATAGGGTGGGCTAATCATTGGGCTATTTAATAGTGACAGGAAAAGGCCTATCAGCAGCATGTAGCATTCCTGGGATAACATTCTCTGAAGGCCCTGAAATGTTAACTATTGTAGTCATGCAGAATAGTGGGCCATCTCCATACTTGGATTCCTGTAGCCTTTCCTAGACAGCTTTGGACAGGCTATAAACTCTCAGGCTATAAACTCTCAATGCCCTCTCTCTAGCCACCTCTCTAAATGGCATTTCTCCCAGGGGATCAAGTGTCCACACATGTGAACCTGTATGGGTCATCTTCACTTAAACCATCACAATACATACTGTAGAAAATTATCAGAAAAGAGAGGCATCTTCCATTTCGACAATATAGTGGTTCCAACATGCTTATCCAACTTGAGATCCAGGCCTACAGCTAACCCTCTGCCGGTAAAAGTGATGACTGAGTTTATACTGAGGACCAGCATTCCCTCAGCCTTCTTTATTGAGTGCTTTCAATTCTGCAGACAAATAATTACATAGCAGATAGATCTGAACACACATACCATCTGGACCTTGCAGTACTTATTAGTCAATACTTCTAAAAAAATGGTGGTTGATGTGAGTTCAATTACGTAAATAATGGGTTAAGATACAAGGTAGTATAATCATTAATTGAATTTTTTCTAATTGAAGGTTTCATATAGTTATAGGAAATAGTATAAAATAGCCTCCTGTACTACTGTGTCCAGCAATGTCTGCAACTTGTGTAAACATTGTGAGCATCATACCTGTAATATAGACAGGGACAGATTTACAGGGATAGACTTTCCTGCCTTCTAAGGACCTTCCCACTGACCTTTTGTAGATTCACCCACTTGCCTCCCACAGCCCCAGCACTCCTGGCAAAAGCTAATCAATGACATATCTCTATAATTTTGCCATTTCTAGACCATTAAGTTGGGGTAGTCCTGTGGGGTGCAGCCGTAAAGGATGGATTTCTTCTTTCAGCTTTTCTGGAGACTGAGCCAGGTGCTGTGCAACCAATGCCTCATTTATTCTCATCTGTGAGTGGTGTGCTCTGGATGGACCATAGATTCCTGTCTGAAGAAGGAACATTTTGCTGACGTGGACACAGGTGAAAGACTAAGGCAGACTCGTGAAGGAATATTTAGCTGAAGCAGACATAGGAGAAAGGATGTTCTGCTAAAGCAAGCAAGTAAAAAGACATGTGATGTCCTTTGCTAACGACATGCATGTGTTGGTCTGCCTTACATTGTGCAGTTGAGCTGCATTTGTTAGGACTCTGTAGAAAGAAACACATCAAAAACCTTCTGGTGGTATGTTGGCGTTTCTTGCTGCTTCTGAGGTCTTGGTCTGATTGGCAGAGTGATGTCAGCTGAGACAGACTAACATGCAGAGGTAAGACATGTGCTGAGGCAAGACCCATGAAGGACACGTGATATTCGGAGGGCATAAATAGAACTCAACAGAAGGTGATGGAGGCTGAGCTAGGCTCACTTATAGAGCTGGCTGTGCAATGCTTGTTGGTCTCGTGTCTTCACTGATCTTCGCTTCACTGAGAGAGGCACAGCTGAGAACTCCTGGCATCCCTCCTGGTCCCTCTTGCTGACCTGTGCTGAGGCTGAGGCCTGGCTGTCTCTTCTAGGTCATACCACCTCGACTGATTCGTGTTTGCTATCTTGACAGTATCGAACCGGAATGCTGGTGTATCCATCTCGTGTTTGGGAGTGGATCTAGCTGCCACTGTTGATCTGTGAACTGAAATGCTGATTTCCAGAAAATACAGATGGGAGTTATCCCCAAAAATTATTCTAAACAGGTCCACTCCCCCCATACCCTTTCTTTTCTGCTACCTGGTGGGTGGTGGGTTAGAAGGGAGGTTAAAGTGTTTGAGAGCCATCATTAAAAATAAGGTTTTGAAAAAAAAGAAAAGTAAAGCTATACCTGCCTGGGCAGTTTCTACTTCCGAGGCTATTGTGCGTAAAACTTCTACAAACGTTTTTGCTCAGGGTTTTGTGCAAACAGAGACTGGCTCATCTCTATAAATGCTCAGAAAATGTCTGCTGCTACACAGGCAGGTGTGTGTTAGTTATTGAAGAAGCATCTCCTGGCTCTTCCCAAGCTTCTCTGTGCTGCTGCACTCAGTTTTGCCATATATTATATTTTAATCATTTATATGTTTCTGATATATACATATATGGTGATAATACATTCTGCTTTTAGTTTTTGTTTTCTTGTTAATGGTGATAACAAATTTTTTCTGTTTACCATTTGCACATCCTACTACTGAAGTGTCTTTCTGTATGTTTAGGACATTTTCTAAGAGAATTTTTATAATAATATTAAATTATCATGACCCGATACCCCTAGGTAAGGAGCTCCTGGAGAGGAAAGTCAGTTGTTTTGAAGAGTGTGGCCTCTGTTAAGTTGAGCAAGCTTCAGTGGATGCTTCCACACCCAGAACTGTATGGGCAACACAAACTGGACAAGGTAGGCTATTTACAATCATGTGAAATGGAATGCAAAAAGCTGGGAGAGTGGGTGAGAGATAGAAGGTGAATCGTGTAGCTCTTAACAGGTTAGCCGCTCTATGGATTCACGAATGAAACACACGCACACGCACACGCACGCACGCGCACACGCACACGCACGCATGCACACACACGCACGCATGTACACACACGCACACATGCACACGCACGCGCACGCACGCACGCGCACACACACGCATGCACACACACGCACACACGCATGCGCACACGCACACACACGCACATGCACGCACGCACACACACACGCATGCACACACACGCACGTGCACGCGCACACGCATGCACGCACGCACACGCACACACACGCACACACAGCAGCTGAATTTTTAATATGCTTAACTACCTCAATGGCTGGGCACTTCTAAACCTCACCACGGCTAGAACACATTCCCTTCCGATATTCCTAAGTCAACCTTCTCTAAATCTACTGTTTATCTTTGGCGCCCCAGACCCAAGCAGCGGACTGCCCCCTGGGGCTGCTTCCCCAGATTCTTACATGTCGGTGGGCCTTTCATTCTGATCTCTCTGCTCCCCTGTCAAGGTGATTCTCTCTGCTCTTCTTTCCCCTCGTCCTTTGCCCACACAATCTAAAAGTCCCGCCTCCACCTCCCTGCCCAGCCAATGGCTGTACAGCAATTCTTTATTACCAATCACGGCCAGCTGGGGTCAGGGACCCTCAGCGTCTGGAAGCATAGGTTCTGGGAGCCGAGTTAAGACAAAACATTAGAACGAATCCTCAACAGGATCTAAGAAGAGGGAGGAGTGATGGGCTCATGAAATCAAAATGCACTGTATGTGTGTATGGGCTTCTCAAGGAACTTCTATAAATGTCATGTTAAAATATTAAGTTGTGAACCTTGATTGTTTATTGTTTTTCTTTGTCAGATAAATGGGTTGCAAATGCTTTCTGCCAGTATGGAATTTGTCTTTTCTTCCTTTTAACAGAGATTAAAAGAAAATAAACTATTTTGATGATGCGCAATTCATTTATTTCCCTTTTATGTATAACCTATGGACTTCATTCTTAACTCTACCTGATCTTTAATTTTTCTTTTTTCTATTTTTGCAGAACTTCAAGATTTTAAGACAGCTCAGTGATGAAGGCCATATAGAGTTGACCTAAGTTCAGGCCACAGCACACACCATGAGAGATGTGTACACACACACAAAATTAAAAACAAAATCAAAATTTAACATGTGTTTTAAGATAATTTTGTATAAGATAGTCTGTAGGCACATTTTATACAATGTGTGAAGTTCACCCTTGGATGTCCGGATGTCACTATCCAAAGGAAGGAGAGAGGGAGATTCGGAGGAGCCCTGAGGATGGAGGAATTGGAGCCAGAAAGAAGGGTCTAAAGAGCCATATCAATGGGCTGGAGAGATGGCTCAGCAGTTAAGAGCACTGACTGCTTTTCTTGAGTTCAATTCCCAGCAACCACATGATGGCTCACAACCATTTATAACAGGATCTGATGCCCTCTCCTGGTGTGTCTGAATACAGCTACAATGGACTCATATAAATAAAATACGTAAATCTTAAAAAATAAAACAAAGCCAGATCAATAATATGGAAGTGTCATGGGATGGGGCTGGGGGTAGCCAGATTAGCATAGAAGTTTAAGGTACATCATTTAACTGCTCAGCTATTGAAGCACAGTTTTAAATGCATCTTGGTTTCTCTGTGAAGTTATTGGGCATTAACATAAAGTAAATAAATACAACCATGGGATTAATTCACTGTTTGCATTTACATTAAGAATAATTCATTTACAATGTTTAATGTTGAGTTGGGTTCACTTAAAAATTTATTTCATTATTCTTTTACTCGTTTATTGCCACTTGACACCTGTGGGCGATTTATCGCCAGCTGTACTGTCTTTCTTCCACTTAGTTGATTTCGTACTTGCCTTTCCCCAATAACATGGGCATATCCATGGGACTCAATTTCTGGACTCTGGCTCCATGTATTTTTGTGTCTGTCTCTCTTTCATCCCATAAAGTCAACTTTCTCTAGCTCTATTCCTCATTGGGACTTACTGTGTTTTTAGGATTATTTAAGCATGCCGATTTCTTTGGTTTCTCAGAAATCAGAAATATAATTCAGAGTAACATTGTTTCTTTCTCTGAAACGTTTCTATGTTTGCGTAGGAAAGACGCAGAGCCAGTGGATCCCACACTGTAGAACAACAAGGTCGTTTCTGTGCTCATTCTCCTAGCGCACGCTCACAGCGTCTCTTCATCTTTATCTTGGCATATTCTGCATCTAGCTGCACATGCTTTGTTATCTTAGCACTTAAGCATTTCCTGTTTGAAATGGCATTGTCCTGCTGTCCACATAGACGTGACGCTAACTAGCAGAGAGCAACAGCTCAGGCTCTGTTTATCTCAGATCCTGTTGCTTCACTAAATCCCAGTGTTCTGGGTCATCGTCCCCTCCCCTCTCACTCCTCTGCCTTCTTTCCTTGTTTTCTTCGTCCTTTTCTCCCATCTCTCTTTCCCTGCTCTTCCTTCCTGATCTGATGAAATTTTAACCATTTACAATCTTCTCTCCTTCTCTCTCTCCCACACACACTCACACACACTTTGTCTCACACACTCACTTTCTCTCTCATGCACATTCTCTGTCCCTGTCTCTCCCTCTCTCTTTCACACACACACACTCTCTCTCACACACTCTGTCTCACACACTCTCTCACACACACTCTGTCTCACACACACACTCTCACACACACTGTCTCACACACACACTGTCTCACACACACTGTCTCACACACACACTGTCTCACACACACTCTGTCTCACACTCACTCTGTCTCACACACAACTCTCACACACACTCTGTCACACACACACACTGTCTCACACACACTCTCTCACACACACACTCTGTCTCACACACTCTCTCACACACACTCTCTTTCTTTCACACACACACTCTCTCCCTCTTACACATACACTCTCTCTCACACGCAGACACTTTCTCACACTCATTCACACACAAACATACACACTCTCCCCCTCTCTCACACACAGTCTCACACATGCACGCACTCTCTCCCATGCACACAATATTCTCTCTCCCACACACTCACTCCCCCACTCTCTCACATACACACTCTTTCTCTTCCTCTCTCTCACACTCACATACACACCCTCTCTTACACATGCGTGCACTCTCTCCCACACACTCATACACTCACTCACATATACACATGCACACACACACACAATGCATTCTCTTTCTTTCTCACACACACAGTCATACACACCCACAATGCATTCTCTTTCTCACACACACAGTCATACACACACACTCACAAGTCACACTCACACACACTCACACACACTCACACACACTCACACATACTCACACATACGCACACACTCACACACACTCACACACACACACTCACACACTCACACACTCACACACTCACACACTCACACACACTCACACACTCACACACTCACACTCACTCACACTCACTCACACACTTCCATTGCCTCCTCCCATCTCTCTTGAAATGATTATGGAGACTCTTGTTTTTGTCTTGTGTTTGGTCTTAGAGGACAAAGCATGCATCCCTTCACTGTTAGTAGTAAATTACCTGAAAGTTTTGTGAAGATATTTTTATCCAGTGGACAAAAAATCTGTTATTTCTATCTTGTGGGTTGTTTTAAAACAAATCATAAACAGTTCTTAAATTTTTTCCAAAATCAATTTTCACATCAATTAGTTTGATCACGGTGTTCTTCCTCTTGCATCTACCAATAGCATGGATTACATTGATTGATGTCTGAACACTGAGACAGCCTCCCAGCCTTGAAATAAAACTTACTTGGTCATGGCATGTAATTATGTTTATATATTGACAAATTCTACCTGTAAATATTTTTAGGGAATTTTGCATTTCTGTGTTTGAAGGATATGCATCCATAGTCTTCATTCTTTTTCCGACTTGGACTGCTTTGATTATTAGTGTAATTGAAACTTCAGCAAATATACGGGGGGGTGTGTGTTAAATCTGTTTCTTCTGTATTTTGGAAGCGATTATGGGCAACTGCTGTTAACTCATCTTTGAATGTTTGATAGAGTAAATTTAGCTGGGTCTCAATGTCTTTAATTCAGGGGAATGGACAAACGGCTCAGCAGGCCAGGACACACACTGCTCTTGCTGAGGCCCCAGGCCAGATCCCTGTGCACACTGCAGCACATAACCACTTGTACAGTTCTCAAGGATCTAGCGCCCTCGTCTGGCCTTTACAGGTACTGCACTCATGTAGCACACATACATGCAGCATACATAGCCACACACATGTGGTACACGTGCACACATGTAGGAAGACAATCACATATAAATATATCTTTAAAAGTCAATTCCTTAGTGGTTCCATGTCATTCAGCTTGTCTATTTTACAGCGGGGTTTACACTTTGTGTTTTCTGAGGAATGACTCTTTCCATGAGTTGAAAAATCTTGTGCAGACTTCACTGCTGCATTCTTTCTCTACTCTAATCCTTTATAGCCATGTGACTTGCCTATCGGTTCCTCTGTGGGTTATTTAGAAGGAAGATTTTCTGAGATATCTATCTATCTATCTATCTATCTATCTATGATAACTTATAACATGTCTCCATATAAAATTTTCTATATATACACATATATGTATATAGACAAGATAATATTTAGTTTCATTCCATTTTGGTTAATAAATACACTTTTTATGGTTTCAAATAGGGGAAATTGTTTCATGTGGGTGTGGCCCCTTTGATAAATATTTCCTAGTACTGGCAAAGTATATATAAGCTGCCAATTTGTAAAACAAGTAGAATTTCAAACCACTGAGCAATTTCTTTAATCCTCTCCTCCTCCTCCTCCTCCTCCTCCTCCTCCTCCTCCTCCTCCTCCTCCT
>JADRCH010000123.1:2262129-2313688 GCA_019843965.1 Rhynchomys soricoides
CTCCTCCTCCTCCTCCTCCTCCTCCTCCTCCTCCTCCTCCTCCTCCTTACCACCACCACCACCATCATCATCATAACCACCACTATCATCATCATCCTCTCATCACCAGGCTGACTACTTAAGGACTGAGCTTAAAGTATTCAACCACTGAGCCACATCTTCAGCCCTCTTTTTAGTATTTATTTCAAACAGAGTCCCCTTGAAATGTCCCAGGCTGGCTTTGAAACTCAAACCATCCTCCCTCGAGTTCCTGAGTAGCTAGGGCTGTGGATCTTGTGTTACCAGGCCTGGCTGTAAATTCCCAGATACAGTCTACTCCCCTCCCCCACCCCCATTCATATAAACTCTAATCTCTCTCCATTGTCTGTGTTCACACTAGAATATACTGGCTTTCACATGGAAACTGCAGAAGCTATAGATGGAGAGAGGAGAGAGAGAGAGAGAGAGAGAGAGAGAGAGAGAGTATGAATCACTAAAATCAGACAACACAAATCCGTGTTCATATTGAGGGCTCACGGTCTTAAACTTTGAGCACACTCCTGCTTCAATGCACTCTGCAGGATTTTGTCTCTCTGAAGTCTGCTTGCACGTTTCCCTGGGGGCTTTCACTGGGCTGTTTTCCTCGATGACCACACTGTCCCACTTGCTCACACATGTATATGGAACTAGCAAGACACTGCCAACTTTAAATCCATGGCCTGATCACCTATGGGGTGTTATGGGTCAGCACCAGCTACAGAAAGTCGGCTTCCATGAGGCTGTGTTGCATGGATGTTCTTGTCCTAGTTCTTACTCCTTTTCTCCATTACTTCACCCCTGTTTAGCATCCTTGGCATCTGTGTTCACCCTCACCCTCCTCCATAAATTGGCACCCATGACCATGAGCTCTGCTTGGAAAGATTCATACGACATTTATCATAGCGACTATGTGCTGTTAATATATGCTAATAGTCTTGTAAGGATATTTAATGTTTACTTTCCCACTCCTGTCAAGTGTCTGGTACACAGAAGGCTGATAAATGCACATTTAACACAGATTTAATTCAATTTGAAAGAAGCAAAGAAGCAACCATGTAATACAGGTGAATAATTTGGATTTCTTCAGAAATGACATTCTTTTTGTCTTATGAGGCCAGGAACTCAATAGAGATTAAAATATCTAGGAAGACACATGGGTGTGCTAACTAAAGATAACAGCCTATTTATATCTCACATTTCTATCTATCTGTTTTGAACCTTCATCAGCTCCATTAGCAGTACCCAATGCCTAGTAAAACATGGGGATATCCTAGGGAATTGTGCTGGCTAGTTTTGTGTGTCAACTTGACACAAGCTGGAGTTATCAGAGAGAAAGGAGCTTCAGTTGAGAAAATGCCTCCATGAGATCCAGTTATAAGGCATTTTCTCAATTAGTGATCAAGTAGGGAGGGCCCCTTGTGGGTGGTGCCATCCCTGGGCTGGTAGTCTTGGGTTCTATAAGAAACAAGCAAGCAAGCCAGTAAGGAGCACCCCTCCATGGGCTCTGCATCAGCTCCTGCTTTCTGACCTGCTTGAGTTCCAGTCCTGACTTCCTTTGGTGATGAACAGCAGCATGGAAGTGTAAGCTCAATAAACCCTTTCCTCCCCAGCTTGCATCTTGGTCATGATGTTTGTGCAGGAATAGAAACCCTGACTAAGACAGGGATAAAGTCCTGAGTCTTTAACCCAGTGTGAACATGATGTGTCCACTGCAATTTCAAAATCACGACATCCAGCTGTTTCTAAGTCATGCTGGTTGAATGTGGCAAGCCATTGAGGGGGTCCATGCTCCCTCGGGCATCTATGATCTGGTTCTGATACAGCTATCAGTGATCACTCTCCTGGGGGTTACCATGCACCACAGATTGGTCGCCCGCACTGCAGTTACTGTCTGTAGTAGTAAGTTGTTCTGATCCTGACACAAGGGTGCTGATTTTAGTTAACACTCCTAGCAGACCTCTGAGGCTGATCCTGCTGTGGCCACTGTATTGTAGAGAAGAAACCACCATTCTGAGAACTGATACCTCTTGTCCATGACACTCATCTATGAGAATTGGAACCGGACATTAAACTGTTTTGATTTTCAAAATTCATTGCTTCTATGAGTATTGGCCAATATTTTGGCAATTTCAAAGGAGGAAAGAAAGAGAATAAATAAATAAATTTGCCAGGCACATAGATAACGGGAAATAAGTTGTGCATATTCAGTAACCTATTAAGTAAGCAGTTTGCATATCCAGATGCAGAATTTAATCTGAACTCACTCTTTAGCAGTCTATATATTCCCAGAGATTCATAAAAGAACGCCCTCTGATAAGAAATGTTTCTCACACGCATCGTCCTGCACCTCTGATGGATGTGTTGGAGAAATGCTAAGGTAGAGATGTGTTCCATTCTCAGATCATGTGTGCAGGTATTCTGGAGGGTCTGCCTTCCTCAAACTTCACTCCTGCAGTTCTCGGGACTGAAATAGACTGACATGCCCATAAATGCAGTAACTGCCAAGTTTATAGACCAGCAAAGGAGGCTAGAAATCCAATTATCAGCGAACCAAAGAAACCATCTTCAATAAAGAAGATATAGGGAAAGTTGTCTGATGGAGGGAGAGTGGGGACGCTGGGAATAACTCAATGGAAGCACGCGTGGTTGCGCCCCCTGCTGGCCGTGTTAGGTATGGGAGGGCTACGGCAGATTCTCTAGCTTTCATCTTGGCTATCTGCTAACCCCATCGGTTGGCATGGCATGCTTCCTTTACAGAATTTCAATTTTGAATTTCTGGAGATAGTCACAATGAGATGAGCACTTCCCGGGCTTTCCTCATCCTTGGAAGTAGTGATAAGAATTTAAACATCGATCTCGGCTAAGTCCCTGTCCTTTGGATACCAGGTAACTGTGAGAGACGAAGCAGGGGTGGGGGGTGGGGGTGGGGGTCAGCTTATGACCATTCTTTGACCTCCAGACCACCATTAGGACTGATCTCCAGAAACCCCGTGAACACGACTTACCGACCAAGCATTTGGATGCTCCGTAAACATTTTCTGACCATATTTGGCTTCTCTGGGAGATGGGCTCTCTTGAGTACAATGCCCTTGTGGAGCAAAAGACGTGTTCTGTCTCACAGAACATCCTTTGCGGCAGCACGAATTCTCCTTGTCAGGCAACACATTCTAAGTCTCTCTCTCTCTGAATGCTCAGCCTCTCGGACTGGACTGTTCTCTCCCGAGGTCTTTGGGAGACACACTTCACGAAAATCCTTAAATGGTTCTCTCAATAAATGGGGCATAAGCGACAGAGATTCAACTCTAACCTGAAGGAGCTTTGCGACCTGGATCAGTGGGACCAGTGACAAGAGTCTGTCGCGAGGCATTTGAATACAGTGAAGGGTGGGAACAATATCAGAGAGAATTAAAGGGAGGCCAAGTTGAGTATGTCATACAGGAAAAATCGTTTTAAAAATACTAACCTGAACTCCTACACCAAGTTCCTGGTACTGGCCCGATAATCACCAAGTGCCAAAGCTGTGTTTTGTTTATGGCTTACCCAGACTTCCTTTCTCACCTCTGACCAGCCTCACCTGTGCTCTGCTGGTCTCAGCCTATAACTATCAAGCCTGCAGGAGAATGGGCAAGAAATAGCAAGGTTCTCATGGTGTGATTTTTTTTTTAAAATAGGAAGGTGTCTTATAAATTACCCTTGTCTCTACCTCAGCTGCATTTGTCAGGATGCCCGCAGCTGCAGCAGAGATGGTTCAAGTAAACACTTCATTCAGCCACGTGCTCTAGGCATGGGGGGAAGGAGAGATGGGCTCTGAGCTGCAGCTCTCAGACAGAGAGAGGGATACGAAGAAACGTCTGTCAAGCACGCACTCAACCTGCCTGTGGCACAGGCATGGAAATGGAAGGAGTTGCTCTGCCAGAGCATCAGTGAGTGACGCAGAAAGGGCAGCTTTTCTTGGTGACCCCATCTTGGCTTCATCACTTCTGAGATTCCCAGCTGTCTTCCTGCCCTGGGTTCCTTGAGAGGGTCACATGATTCACAGCCGTAACTCCCTTGAAGTTTTATCTAGCTCAGATGGGATTTTTTGTTTGTTTTGTTCTGTTTTTTGGTGCCTTAGCCACACTTCCTTTATAATCTCGGTGACACCCATTGTTCTAGCACCAAAGCAGACCTGCTGCTGCTGCTTACTCTAGCACAGCGTTGCTCTGCTCAGTCAAGTGAGAAGAGGAAGGAAGGCTTCAGGTGTGGGCATCCTCTAGGTACTTTGAACAGCCTCTTGGAAAAGCTCTGGACCACATCCCTTGAGAAATACTGATGCCTCTGGGTAAGGTCCCAACAGCAAAGGCCTCCTGACAAGGGCATCCCCTATTAACTGACTAGATTAACTGAATAACAATTCTGGATGTTCCACATGTTATCTTGATGGTCAACGGTAAAATTTGTATTTCCAGTAATATGATGCAGAAGTGGCAAACGCCTTTAATCCCAGCACTTGGGAGGCAGAGACAGGTGGATTTCTGAGTTCGAGGCCAGCCTGGTCTACAGAGTGAGTTCCAGGACAGCCAGGGCTATACAGAGAAACTCTGTCTCGAAAAGCCAAAAAACAAAAGTCCGACCCATTGGGTCTGGTGTTTGCTAATTGCGCATCCCTTACTTGGGCAGCAAGAAGATGCTTAATAAATGTCATCAGACTTGACTGAGCTGTCATGATAAGCACCCTTCTTCAGCTTCTTCTGCCAACTATCAGAATAGCACCCACAATGCAGTAAATACTGAGTAGTTTTTAAACAAAAGAAAAACCTCTCAGCATCAAATAGTTATAAACGCACACACACACCCCAAAGGCAATATCATGTAATGTCTATATTTGTGGTCACAGGTCTGCCCTATGCACCAATTGCTGAGCTTTCCAGCTGTTAAACTGTATGGTAATTCTTCTACTGTACGATTTGTTTTATAAAGTCAGCCATAACAAGAGTTTTAATAGGGTATCTTTATGATGGACATTAAGCACTTTTTTTATTTAATCTTGAGAAACCACACAAATATGTACACAATATACTTTGTGTGCTCAATATTTATGGCGATTTACATAGTCTTGTGTTTATGCATGTTACTATTTACGAAACTCATTTGTTCAGCAAATATTTGCCACTGTTCTGCATGCCGCACACTGAGGGTATCAAGCAGGAACAGGACGAGCCCACACCCACGAGACACGTTCTCACAAGGGGAAGTCAGGCCTAAAAAAAGAATCCTAGATGATTAAGTGTTAGGGACAACATGATCAAATGTGTTCACCGGTACTATAAAGAAGAGGGTGACAATTTATTTTGTTTTGTGCAGAGACAAAGCTAGGGCCAGATATAGATGATTAAGTATGTAATGAATGACTTTTGCTAGTGACAGCAGAGTCCATTTGGAAAACACAAGACAGATAAACCTTCTCCGGAAGCTCTCAGGACTGACAACACAGAGGGAGCGTCCCGGCAAGAACGAGATTCAATTGAAGAAAATTATTGTTCAGTGAACTGTGGCTAAAACTTGACCCACAATCTCACAGCTGGGGTAAGCTCTGGCTTCAGTGTCAGACAGAAACTTTCTTAGACAAAAGGAGGGGGAAAAAAATGAACCTTTGGCATTGTATCCTTTCTCTGCACGAATTTGCCCACATTTGAAAATGTCTCTTTATGCCAAGGAAGAGCTAGTAGGATGCAGGCCATTGGGAATATAAACGAGTCAACAAGACTAAAGGGAAAATGGAGTCTATTGCTCCAGTCAAAATGGGTCTCGTGGCATCTAGGCTTTATTTATTCACAGCCAGTTTCACAACACTAATATATCCCCCCGCCCCAATCCCATATCTACTTAAGCCTAGCAGGGCGGTAGTACTTTCTCTTTGGAGCCACTCCTAGCTTTCAAAAGGAAAAGCAAAAATGTCACCACACGTAATCACTGCCATGCTTCTAAAGGGATTTCCTCCATCAATTCATTGTGACTGCCTGCCTCCTCTCAACACAGCCGGTGTACAATTAACAAACTGGCGTTATGGAGCACATTAGTTACCCGTCTCTTGTGATAGAACCCCGTGACCAAGGCAACTTACAAAAGAAAGAGCTTATTTGGGGTTATCGTTCCAGAGGGATAAGACTCTATTCCGGCGGAAAAGTATGGCAGCGAGCAGCAGGCATGGCGGCAGAAACCAAGAGTTCATGATTTCAAAGTCAAGAAGAACGAAGCAGAAAGTGAACTGGAGCGGAGGTGAGGCCATAATCTCTCAATCCCGCCCCCTAGTGACGTATTTCCTCCAACAAGGCTGAGCCTTCTAAACCTCCACCTAGGGACCACGTGCAAGTATCTGAGCCTATGGGGAACATTTTTCATTTTAAGTGACCACAAGAGAGTAGAGGGGTTAGCAGCTGGCAGTGTCACGAGCCTTAAAGGGTCTGCACTTCTGACCAGCAACCCACTACTAACAGCTAAATAAGTGATGTAACAGTTCGTGTTAGTTTCAGTAAATAACTAGAATAAACCAGGTGATGGACAACAAATAGGCAGATGTGGAGAGGGGTCAGATCTGAGGCATCTTTAGCAAAGAGGGGAGGGCGGATTCTGAGAGCAAATAGTGTGGATTATAGCTTACACACAGCTTTAATTTACCAGACTTGAATATTTTTATATCCTACTATCACCCAGGGCAGGACATGGCCAATTGAAAGGACTCAATAAAAATGGTTGAGAAGAACTCTGTAGGATAACCCAGGTTTTCAGGGCGTGTCACAGAAGCAAGAGAGGCAAGGCAGAGCCTGAGGGACCATTTAGGCTAGAATTTCTCCTTGCTGAATCACAGAACCAATTATTGCTGATTTGATGTGTACATTGAGATCTGAGAGATAACAGCTCATCTCTCCACCCCCGAGTTCTATATTGACTACAAAGTAGAAAAAAATGTAAAGATAGCTGGCTATCAGAACCCCAGATCTTTTATTAGGTTTACACTAATAGGCTTCAGTTTTGAGAGAGAACTCAGCTGGTAGCCACGGCTAAGCTACAAGGTTCTGAAGTAAGCTCGAGGTGGCTCCCAGGGACTCTGGATGAGAGGAGACAAGCAATACAAGACACTAAGAGACATTCTGTTAGACTCTCAAGTGGTGGCAGTGGGTACACCCAGGGCTAGTCCTTTATCAACGGTATTTGCAACACAGAAACAGAGATACAACCAAATGAGCAACCCAGAGGAAAGAAGCAGGAGCCAGATCATATAGAGCTAGACCCAGCGCTATTAGTCCTATGAATGTGGCATTGATAAGTGACCAAAGACAGATTCTCTTGCTTCTTCAGAAAGGTCAGAATGTCTGTGTAATTCTTACACAGGAACTCAGAGGAAAGAGAAAAACCCATCCAATGAATATTTAACAATACCAATAACTAGGATGTTCTAGCTCTCTTGGCCACTTGTCCGTAGCTTCTAAGAGTACTCTAATGGAAGCTATTGTGCCAGAGAGAGAAATAAGACTCTCAGATCTGTGCGATGTTGCTTGCTTTTGTTTTGTGTCTGATTCAGAAGAGCAAAATCGGCATTTAAAAGGGCGAGCATCCAGTGTTAAATATGGATCTGTGGAGGAGATGCACTTTCCTGAGTCCTTAAGCTTTGGCTAGAAACAATTCCCACCCTATAATTCATTCTGGAGGAGATAAAAATGTTAGAAAACATAATGATTTGGTGAAAATTTCAAAATCACTACCCAGAAAGAGATTTCTCTCATCTGCTGTTTTCTGTCTGCCCCCTCCCTAAAGCTAATTTAAGTTAGTATACAAAGTCACATGCTTTGGAATACATTGTATTAATTCAGCCCCTCCCTCAACTGCCTTCTCTCTTACCATTTGTTAATTTGTATTTCTTAGAACTTTCTAGTTCCAGCTGATCTCAGTGGTAGAATGTGATGATTATTGTCAGTTGTCAACTTGACAAAAACTATCAAGGGTCACAAAGGAGATGGGCCTCTGGGTCTGTGAGTGGGGGACGATCTTGTTTACATTAAATTGGTGTGGGAGGAAATGCTCACTGTGGGTGGCTCCGTTTCCCAAGCAGCAGATGCTGGGCTATACGAGAGGAGTGAATGAGCTAAACAAAGTATGCGTGCATTCATTGCTGTCTTTTTGTGGTTATTAATGTGATGTAACCAACTGCTTTAGGCTCCTTCTGCCTTCCCCACAATAGACTGTACCTTGATCTATCTGTGAGTAGTGTAGACTGTTGTTTACTCTTTAACTTGTTTTTGCCAAAGTATTTTATCACAGAAACAGCAGAAGAACCTAAGACACAAAGTATGTGCTGAACCTTTAAAGTAGATAAAAGATCATGAGAAGATGTGTTTACCCCACGGATGCATTCTTGGAATTTTCCAGCAAAGAAAGATTTGGTTTCTTTGGACAAGTTCTGAAATCTTTGAATAAGTTGTTTCCAGTGTAATGATACTGGGAAGGGCTAACTGAACAATATATATTGCCTTGGTCAGTAATACTGAGGATTAGCAGCAATCAGATTCACTCCCACTGGAAGGCCTGTGTCTCATTCTTGAACTCTGCTTTGTCTAAAGGGCGCGAGATTTTTGTGCATTATTCCAGAGTAACTTCAGAAAATGAAAGGAATTTCATATGGCCAAAGACCAGAGAACAACTTAAGTCTTCACAACCCAGTACTTGAGTCTGCATCTCCCTAAAGTAGCAGCAGAGGATGCCTGCCCTGGAGCTTCTGTGGAAAAGGCTGTGCTATGTCCTTCTCTTCCTCTCCTAGCTATGCATCAGGACCTTGAACCCTGGGCTCACAACTTACATCTCAAAAGAGGCTCTGCAGGCTCTTGACACTGTGTGTCCTTTAGGGATTGGGAAGGATGCTTCCAGGAGAGACAGCTTCAGATCATGACTGAGCCTCGCTAAGGTCAGCAACTCCCATCCTCCTCTCTCTTTGTTGTGGCCATCACTCTTACTTGTAAGGACAACATTGCAAATGGTAGTTCACAGTCAGCAACCCCTGAGCACAGACGGATGGGATAACAGAACTGCTGTGGCAAGCCTGGCTATACGTGACCTAATAGATCATTTATTTCACCTAGTGGTTACCTTAGCAACATTTCCATCCCAGCTGTTGCTCAAATGATGCAGATGGAGAGATTCCTAGACCCACTTGTTTTCACTGCTTCTTTTAATTCTACTTGGTCATGGCATACCACAAGATTATGGGTCAGGTCTGCACAAAAGCTTGAACGGAATTTCTTGTAAATGGATGCACATACCCTGGGCCTATTTTCCTATGTAACAATTCTGTCTCCAGCTGTGTCTATAGTCTGTTCACTTCAATATTCAAAGTAATTTATCCATGAACATTAGATCTGAAAAGAGAATTTTCTGTTCACTCACAGAGCACACATCCATGGAGGATTCCACTTTATATGTAAATAACGTCATGACCTCGGAGATGGGTGACATAGAGTAAGCATTAGTTGAGAAAGTTGGTGGCACCGTCATTGACCCAGAACCACAGCATCGGCTCTGGTTCCCATAATCTATAGCATAGGTTAAAGAGAACAGGGCCAGGCCACACTCATCCTTCTGGGTGGACCAGCACCTGTTACAGCTTTGGCTTTGATGACTTAGGGCAAATAAAATGAGGTGATGGTAGATAAAAACATATCTTTCACAGTAGACCCTGTAACAGGGTCTACAGCAAAGGCTATGGCCTCATAACAGACAGCTTCAAATCCCCTTCCTCAAGCTGAGTGGTATAAGAGAACTGTGAAAGACTGTCTACTGGCTTTCCCAGAAGGACTCTGTGCAGAACGAGTTCATTGCATGTCATAAAGGTTCAGTTCCATGAAGAGGTTGCTTGGAGAAAATGGACTGATTCCCTATCTGGCTCAGTTTCTGCCCCGCTCACTCTGATTTATTCATCTTGGGGGGCATTGGTTAAGGGGTGTGTTCCCGACTCTTGTGTAGTCTTCTTGGTATTCACAATAGGGATCTCTCTGCTCTACTGTATTTTCTGAATAATTTTAAATGTTTATATGCCACTGTGCACCTTCAACAAGAGGACGAAAAAGTCAAAGGAGGGTAAGAATAAGAAGAGGGACACTGTAGCCTGTGAAGTTACACTAAGGACAGAGACCAAAATAAGAGTAACACGGCTCATGCTGAACACTCAGGTCACTATTTCCCAGAGATGAGGGCGCAATTGCTAAATAAAATACCCAAATAAACAAATAAAATAAATAATAAATAAAATACACAAGTAAAATAAATCATAAATACATAAAATAAAAATTTAAGTATGGGAGGGAGAATATGGTCATCGACAGATTTAACCCTGCACCCCAATATCAGGTCAAAACAAATTGGAGTCATTTCTAATAATAGAATATAGTTGAACCAGTCTCTTCTTGGAAATTTTGACACAGCAAGATACCCACTGAATTATGATAGCTGGAAGTCATTTATGATAATAGCTCATTTATTAAAAAACAATCTAAGTCATCAAATTATAGCTCTATTAAGGATTAAATTCTCATTGCAGAGTTTAAGAGGAAACTGATTCCCCCTTTGTCTTCATATTTGTGTTTGTCCTCATTGATACCCCTGCTCTTCTTGTTTTAAGCACACCCTTCCGTTTCTTTCCTGATCATACCCGTGGGTTCATTGCTGTGATGACATAATTCTCTAAGATGATGTCTTCTTCTTTTTGCCTGCTGAAGAAGCTTTGGTGTTTCCGCAGCCTTGTGAACTCCTCCCTAAAGCATTACTGATCCTAGACTTCCTTAAAATCTCACTCCTTCCCTACATCTCAACCAATGACATCCTAACATGGAATTCTCTCTCCATTTATGTGGCAGCAGACCTGTAAAGGGAATGGGCTGTTACTGTCTTTAGGCCTTCTCCAGTTGTTTTCCAGACTGAGAAAACTTGGAGTTATTTTGATCCAGAGCCACTGTCTTAGAATTATGTTTATGATCACCAAATTGAGAAAAGCTTCCCTATGATTCCACATGTACTATTTTATGAATGGTAGTAAATAATTTATAGGTCAAGCACCTAGCACCTTCATAAGAACATAAATCTGACTCAGGTCTTTAATTCCCAATGCGAAAGAAAGAAAGAAAGAAAGAAAGAAAGAAGAAAAGAAAGAAAGAGAGAGAGAGAAAGAATCCTACCATGCAGTAAGTGCTCACCAAAGGTTGTCAAATAAACATGTGGCTCTCTTCCTAATCCACTCTGATGGGATGGAAAACAAACATACTAGTATTTATTGACTGATGACTGTGTGAATAGAATGATGACTTCTTTGAGTAAAATTAAAAATAAGTCAGGGACTCATAGGAAGTCTGGACACATTAATAATATAGATTTCTGGATCAGAGTTTGCTTCAGGAAACACACAAACCTCGAGAGGGCATCTCATCAAGGCATGAGCTCTGAAAGCAGGATCTCTGAATCTCCTCTTAGGCACCCCTGCAAATAGCCTCTTTAAAAACCTGCTAATGAGCCACTGTCAGTGTCTTAGACATGTGCTTCTCAGTCCCTGTAGTACAACTCTGATTTTGTACCTATAATCAAAAAATATAATAACAGATCTCTAAGGAAATGGGCATCTCCATTATGAAAATTTTTTGTAACACGTATTTTGTTTATGGCCTTAGGAAAGCTTTATGAAACTAAGCAACTTTATCTTTCCTTAGGTAAACTTCACTGTTCACAGCTAACATAGATTGCAAGTTGGACCCTGTTGAGAACAGTGTTTATGGGCTCAGTGAGTACTGGCTCCTCCTTCACAGTTTTGGTGGGGTCCATTCTCTTCTGATGACGTGAATTGAAAGGTCCAATAAGATTCAGTCACTGACTTTGCTTTCATGATAGGCTCAGACTCTTGGATTTGGTTGAGAATCTGACCTATTTATTCTGACAAGAACCCTTAGAAGAACTTGACCCATATATAATTAACAATATGCTTGGTGTAGAATTTTCTAGACTAAAGATTCACGTAGTCATTGGCTAGTTTAGAATAAAGTACCAATAATGACCAAGAGATTCCCAGAAGGAACATCATTTGTTGAGTAGAAATTTTGATGAAAAAGGTGTTGGATATGGCCTTAGAGTGGAGTGGCCTTGATAAAAAGGGCACCGAACAGAAACTCAGTGAGAGTATACAAATGAAATGCACTCATTAAGATGGGAAAAGCAGTTGGGGCTGCCGCTCAGAGCCAGAGCTCTCACTAGGGAAGCACAAAGCCCTGGATTCAGGCTTTAGCCTGCAGGGAGAAGAAAACACATGTTACCTTCCAAGCTTCCCCCTTTCTTTTTAGTCTGTAGCACATTGCAATCCATCTGTGCTTATCCTTTAGGCAAAATGAGAGGCACTGAGGTCAGAGTGTGGATGTGATCTTCCTCTCAGCTTCCAGCCTAAGATCACTGATGCTCATCAGTGATGAGCACAGCTGTGTCAGGGTCGTCGCTGCTACAGACCAGTTCTCCATTGGGTAGAATGGGGTCTTACCAAGGAAATGGCTGATCCCCACATCTAATCCAGGAAAGTAAGAGGCCAGGATGGAGCATGATCTTGTACAAAAGATAAAGGCAGGCTCAGAGAATGATGACCACACATCCGAAGGATGACACACCGTTTGAAGGGGCTCCTGTTGGCCAAAGTTGAGGACAATCTGAGTCTCAAAATAAGGAACAGCAAAGGTTACAAATTCATTATCCAGAAACTAGGAAATAAGTACTAAGATAAACACATAAATAAAAGAGGAAGGATGATTCCACACAGCAGGATAGAAACTAATAAATGTAAAAGAAATGATCAAATTACAAAACCCAAATCTAATAGCAGAAATCATTAATCCAGGGAGGTCACAACCATGGTGCAAGTCAGAAAGCATGAGATGAATGAGAAGTTACTGAATTTCAGAGTCCTCTCAGAGTGAGATGGTGGGGTAGGTAGCTTCATGGAAGGGACCAGGGAGATACTGTCTGAATGGAGTGATCAGCTGGAGTCCACAGTGCCAGCAACAGGAAAATAAGCATCAGAGGCCTGTGGGTCTGACTCAAACAGAAGGAGATCAGCATTATGTCTGTGATGTATGTATGTAGGTTATATATACATACTCTGGGGCTGGAGAGATGGTTCAGCAGTTAACAGCCCTGGCTCCTCTTCCAGAGGACCTGGGCTTAATTCCCAGAACCTATATCATAATTTGCAACTGTCTATAATTCTAGTTCTGGGAGATTTGATACCATCTTTGGGCTTCCTGGGGTATCAGACATAGAGTTGGTGCATGCATGCATATATATGTGTGTGTGTGTGTGTGTGTGTGTGTGTGTATGCAAAAAACAAAATCCTTTAAGAATGCATTCTCTGATTTAGACTGGACATTAAAGAACCAATGAATGAATGACTACTTGTCATGTTTGACACTGACACACATCCCTTTTCTTGAAAGGGTATTCAAAGGAGAATTAGGAACGTGAAAAGCAGGCCTGTGGGCCAAGAGTGATATGGAATATTCATTCACCATATCCAGATACTTTTAAGATTATTTCAAAACGCGTTCATTTCTAAATACTGTGAACATACACGCGGTTTACTGTTGTTATTCTGTATCTTTTTTAAAGATGTATTTTTGTTTATGTATTTGTTCGTGTGTATGCTATGAGTGCACATATGAATGGATGTGGAACCGGAAGACAGTGTCTCATCTCCTGGAGTTAGAGTGACTGGCAGTTGCTGCTGTGAGTTGTGTGGTTGTCAGTTGCTGGTATAATTCTAATCTAAATTAATTATGACAATTTCTCTATGATTTAAGTCTACCTCATGAAGACCATCTCTCCTCACCCTGCCCCGTGTTACTGATCTTTACCTGCTTCTTTTTTATTTTCTCATTTTATCTTCTATGTGCAGGAGTCTCTGCAGACGATGTTCCTTTAGTCTAGAACATTCTTCCCCTGTCTTTATACATGGTTCTTGTACTTTCATTCTTTGATAATTTCATTTCTCATCTCAGTGATTACTTCCTCCTTAGGGGATGGGGATCAGTCCCTTATCTCCAAAAAGACCAACCACCAACTATGGCCACAAACATAGTCACATCTTCTGCATCTATCGTGGTATCCTGTAACCTCCGTAGAGTGTCTTGATCCATACTATTTGTTTTCTTCTTGACCTCATGTCTACTCTTTGTCTTGCTGCTCTCTCTTTAGGGCCACCTGTTTTGTTTACTTACACCCCTTTCTCCAAAGCCCAGCCCCAGAGCTTCACCATTATGCGCTGCATTGAAAATATTCACTGAGCTAATCAACTCTGCTTTCTAGAGATGAGTCAAGTTGCCTGCCCCTCACCACTATTTAAAAAGCAACTTTGTAATAGTAACACCCAGTCTCATGTACACTGCTCCATTGCTGAAGGACTAAGAGTGGCTTGCCTATGCAGACACCTGCTTATTTTGATCACTTGATAACTTAAAATTTTACACATTTGAATCGATTTTTAGGGTAGGCACGCTCCCTTGTTATTCTCTCCAGATGTGATTATCACATCTAGTAATATGCCACCTTCCTTTGAAGGCACAAGAATGCAAAGAACACAATTCATCTTTATGTTGCCTTAAAGTTTAACAAAAGAAGTATACATTTAAAGTTTTAAAAAGTTAAAAATGTTCTTGGTTCAAAATGAGGCCAAGATATCTGAAGTCTTTCCTTGGAACGACTTCAAATGTGTTTTCTATTTCATTTCATACTACTGTGAAGAAGAATAAATACCCAGAGCTCAACTGAACAAAGGAAAGAACAATAATGTTATAAAACATAAAAAAAAAACCCTAGGTACATATGGTACCCAGAATTTGAAATATGCATGCTCTTCCTGGAGATATGCAAAAATATTGAATCACTAGGAAATTCTTCTACTGCAACATGACCTATAGGCACTCGGGATTTAGGGGAAGGTGTGGGAGAAACCACCACATGATTTCCATTTCTGATCCCATAGCTTGGACCTCTCAGTTGTGTGAGCATGTGTGTGTGTGTGTGTATGTGTGTGTGTACACGAGTGTGTGTGCTTATGTGCTTATGCATACGAGTGCATGTTCATGTGGGTGGCAGATGGTAACCTCGGATAGGTTTCAAATAGAGTCCACCTTTTTTTTGCTGTTTTGAGACAGGGACTCTCACTGGCCTTGAGCGTTCCCCTTCTGTGACCTGCCTGTTTCCACCTCCTCAGCACCGATCTTACAAGCCCATAGCAGCTCAGTAGACTTTTCTAGTTGGGTTCTGGGGATTGAACTCGGGTCCTTATGCTGGCTAAGCAGGTCCTTTATTGGCCGTGCCTTCTCTCTGCCCCTTGACTCTTTACTATTTGTATGAATCCACCTACTTAGGGTTGTGCAAGTTTGTTAAACAAAACAGGATGGGGATAAACAAACAAACAAACAAAATCAAGACTGCCTTCCATGTGATTGGCAGGCAATGCTCAGACAATACTTCCAGCAGGCCTGGCACTGTTCAAACACTTCACAAATATTTACATGCAGACTCTTCCTAAGAGATCCTGGAAGAGGTTGAAAACTCATACAGAATCAGGTGTCCAGTAAATGTCAGGGGTAGAATTTGGGCCTAAACCAGTTGGTTACAGAACCCGAGCTTTTCACCCCAATGCTGGCAGCTTGCACTCTCTGTTGATCTGATCACCATAGGTAATTCCTTTGAATGTTCAGCCTTCTCTGTCTGCTTTCAAACACCCTCCTGGCAGCCATTCCAGAGAACAATGTGTGAATGTGCTTAGCAAATACTCAGAATAAGGGGGGAGATGCTGCTTGCTGTTCTTGGAACCTTCTCGTCACTTCTATCAATTTTCTCATTTAACTGTTTTTATATGCATGTGCTCTAGTGTGGGTGTGTGCACACATTGCAGGCTCTGCTCCAGCGTATGTGAGCACACCTTTGCATGCTGTGCTTCAGTGTGTGTGTGCACACATGTGCGTGTTGTGCTCTAGTGTTTGTGTATATGCACACATCTGCATGCTGTGCTTTAGTGTGTGTGTGTGCATATATCTGCATGCTATGCATTAGTGTATGTGCATACATGGGCATGATGTGCTTTAGTGTGTGTGCACACACATCTATGTGATGTGCTCTAGAGCATGTGTGTACACATGTGCATGCTGTGCTCTAGTGTGTGTGTGTGTGTGTGTGTGTGTGTGTGCATGTGCACATGTCTGCATGCATGTATATGTGCATTCTTATACAGGCCAGACAAGGGTCAATACTGAGGGTCTTCCTATAGTTCTATTTCAACTAAAAAGATAGTTTTAAAAATATTAATTTATTTATTTGTAATTGAAAATACATTTTTAATACAATATATTCTAATTATGGTTTCACCTCCTCCTACTCCTCCCAGATCCTCCTCACCACTCCACCCATCCAAATCTATATTCTTCTTCTCTTTCCTTAGAAATCAAAGAGGAATCTAAAATGATAATAATAATACATTGTTATATTATTAGTAATTAATATAAATTATAAAATATTTATTATTGTTAGAATAATAATAATAATATAACATAAAATAGAAACAAAAAACCCACCCAAATAGGAAAAAAACCTGAAAAATGAAGAGGCAAAGGAAAACCTCAAAAGATATGCAGATGTAGAAACACACACAGGCAAACAGAAATTCCATTAAAACACAAATTTGAAAGCAATAATATATAAGCAACAGCCCCGTAAGATAAGGAAAAAGGAAAAGAAAAATTAATTTCTAGACAAAGTGTTGACACGAAAAAGCAAACAACAACAAAACCTCCAAAAATGTCATTGAGTTCATTTTGTATTGGTCATCTACTGCTGGGCATGGGGTCTAGCCTTGAAAGTGACTCATAGCCCAGTGAGACTGATGGAGAAAATGAACCTTGCATTAGCATGGGGCTATCAACTGGAGCTAGTTCCTGTGTTAGGGATATGGGTTATGTCTACTTCCACTCTCGACACTGGTACCTAATCAGGCACAGACCTGTGCTGGTCCTGTACATGCTGCCACAGTCTCAGTGAGTTCATATGTGCATCAGTCCTGATGTTCATGCTACTGGAAGGTACTCTGCTTATTACCAAAGGAGAAAGTTCAATGACAATGCAGCAGCAAATCCTTGGATCTACAGTGGTGACCTTCACGCAAGACATACAGGTACAGTAGTGGCATCAAGCTTGTGAGTGTAACCAACCAATATTAGATTGGACTTAAGGCCATTCTATAGATAGAATCTATCCAAGATACTGCTCTGATGACCAGGAACCTGATATGAGATAGGACACAGGCATAGTGGAAAACAAAACTCAATAATAGATCAGTGTCTTGATTAGCTAACATCAGAGAGGCTTCATCCTGCAGTAAATGGGAATACATACAGAGACCCACAGCTAGACAATGTGCAGAGTCCTAAATAGGATGTCTCCATCAGTTTCTGCTGCTCATGGCTCAGTAAACTTTGTGGAAGTGAGGACAGAAAGATTGTAACAGACCGAGAGGGTGCAGGACACCAAGGAATCAAGGCTTTCCAAAAAATATTTGTTTTTAATTTTATGTTTATGTGTTTGGTGCCTTCAGAGGCCACGGGAGAGCATCATCTGGAGTTATGGATAGCTGGGGGTCACTTTGTGGGTTCTGAGAACTGAACCCATATCTTGGGCAGAAATAGCAAGTGCTCTTAAACACTGAGTCATCTCAAGAGTCCTCACTTCACTTCTGGAGATAGTGCCTTGCACTGAACCAGGAGCTCACTGATTTAGCCACACTGATTGATCGCTGAGCACCAGGAATCCTCCTGCATCTGCTTCCCAGAATTACCATTCCCATATATGCTATGATATTCAGCTGTCAAAGTGGTTTTTGGGTCTTGCTTGGGAGGCAAGCATTTGAGCAACGGAGCTACCCACAATCCCTATTTTCTCCTTTAATATTAATGCAGTGTCAAGAGGTCTGTGCTAGTGTACTCTAATTTTAAAGATTAGAAAACTGGGGCCTAGGCAGGGAATCCAGTCCAAGGTAGCACAGTCAGCAAGTGATGGGAATTGTAAATTGTCGGGGTGACTTTTTAAGTGACAGATCAATAGGGGCCAGGGCACTGGTTCCTTCTCCTCTGTTTTTTAACTTCAGAAGCAAAATGGCAATGTGTTTCATTTCCAGCTTGGGTCTGCGCATGGCAGGCCACCCCTGGCTTTCTTCCTCTCCTTTAATCTCTTGCTTTGCACACATATTATACCTTGTAAAGAATCAAAAGAATAAGTATGACCCTCATTAGTGGAAGGTGTCGATGTGAGTTTAAAAATGGGATGTAGCAGCTGGTTTTGAACTTGGAGAGGTGCCGAAGCCTGCAGGCATCAGGCGCCAAGCAACGCCTGAGTTGCGTCATTTCGTAAAATGTGAAACTGCTCCCTTCACACCAACAAGGATATTCTTAGTATGTGGATTTGGCTTTTTAACTTAAGAGGGGACAGGACTTAATCTGCAAGTACAGTTGAGAAAGGCTTGGAGTGTTGAACCACCTTGCCTCTGGTTTACGATGAGGCAGAATGTCGATTACGCGCATATGATGTGCAGAGCCAATGCCACATCCACTACAAAGCGGGAGCTCCAGGTCCCTGAACTGGCCATGCCCTAGACTCTTAGTTTCTTCATCTGAAAGTGGAATGGCTAATATTCTCTTTGTAACCCTGGGGTGGGTTTTGAGTCACCCTAGACCACAGTGTCCTCTAATCCCAACTGTATGTGTGTTGATAATTTTCTGTAAAACAGTCACTCTCCCCCCATGCTATATTCTGGGAGTAGAGAAATAATCATATTCAGACCAAGATAAATGGACGATGGCTGCTATCTCCAGAACTGGAAACAAGTGATCCTGTTTCCTCTACAACTGACTTAATTTAAATAAAAAAATGAATAAACATTCCTTAAGGTTCTACCTCACTGGGCCTCATGCTTCAAATGATACTAGGGAAGAACATAGAAATCACTTGAAAAGATTATTTTGTGAGCAATTCTGGCTGAGTGTTTTGTAGTTAAGGTTTATGGCATCCGGGAATGATTGCAGTGGGTTGAAAATTACTCATTGCACACAGGAATTATAAAATGCCTTTCTGTTAGCACGTATCTAACACAACCTCACCTATCATTATCAAATCTGGGCACTGCCAGAGATATCTAAATTTAACATGAAAAACAACAGATTGAAAGAAACATCACCCTACCTGTGCTCTCCAGGTGTGAACCGTGACTCATTGTGGGGAAATTAGGGTCGCAGAAAACGTTAGCATAATGGCATGTTGTGCTAAAAACTGAAGGAAAGAAGGAAGGGCAGAAGGAAGAAATGATGGAAGAATATATATATATATATATATATATATATATATATATATATATATACACATACATATGGATTGGTGGTTGGATGGGTCAGTGAATAAGTATTGAATCATAGGTGTGTATTTCCAAGGTCATAAAATAATTCTGTGGAACCTAAGTTCAGGCATCATAGAAGGGAGGATACTGAATAAAGATAATTGAGCAAAAAGATTTCTATATGTAAGTCTTCACTTACTTGGGGGCTGTTCTTATCAGGAAGGGGATTAAAGGGGCCTCAAGAACAGTGTAGAGGAAATGAAAAACTGTGCATTGTCTTGGGCTATTATTTCTTATTTGTCTATTCAATAGGCAGAAAATGCAAAGGGATGTGACTAGTAAAGCCACCACATATTCTTTGAAATTTGTGGAGACTGCAAGGAAATCTTTCTTGCGTTTATAATGTTTTCTATTCTTGATCAAATCAGAGGCTGCAACAGTTCACATCTAAATCTGTTTTTTTTTTTCTATTCTCTTTGCTAAAAAAGTATTAGTAGCAATGTGGTATTTTGAAAATTAGTTCAGAAAAACGTTGCCATAATACAGAAATATTTATACTTATTTAACTCTTTAATTCCACTGCCTTGGGACTATCAGAGAAGAATTCTCTCTGCATCTTCAAATATAATTTGGTACTGTGCTTGTATCAGCATTGATGATATGTATCAGAGATCATGATGAAATAATAATTCAAGTATGCATTAAAATGATTTTTGTATACTAGAAAATAGATTAAATGATTATGACTATTCTACATACAGATGTGGAAATACTTTGGAACTATAAAGGGAAATTTTATCCCCATTTTCTTTTAATACAAGGAAAGCCATTGTAAACAGTAAATCACAGTTCTTCATATAATAATTCTGTGGAAATCTTTGAGCCCAAGGCAGTGGTATAAGGTTAAGAGATAGAATACTGTCATCAAACTCAGGAAGGAATTGAATATGCACAAGGATTTATGAGTGAGAACATGACCAACAACACATCACAATTAAGAAGATCTAGTTGTTCCCTGCCAAATTCAGGAATCTGGAACAAAACAACAAAGACTTTGTAGAGATGAGAGAAGAGTCTATCACCTACCACCCCAAGCTATCACCTTCAAACTTGAAGATTTGCTTATTTTCTCTGTACTTATTTCAGTAGATATTGGGCATTGTAGGGAAAAAATTTGGTGTGAATATTTGTATTCCTGACAAAATATCCAAACTTACTGATTTGACAACCTTAGCTGATATGTATTAAATATTGCTTAGTACAAATATGTAAGTGAACACTAGGCAAGGATGACATCCACATTGCACTGATATTTCATGCTGATGATAGACGTACAACGAGCTAAGCTCAGTGCTGTTGTGACAAAGTGGGAAAATCTGAGGTCTTAGTGTCATCCAAGAAGATCACCTAACTCTGGTTAAGGGTTCTAGAAACATTTTGAAGGAGAAGGGATTTCTCAAATGACACATTGATTTAGGAGCTGCCGGGTTGCAAGATAATATATAGACAACTTTATAAATAAAGCACTGATTTAGGAAACTCACAGTAGTGGGTTATCCTCTAAGGTCAACAACCTACACAGCCAAGAGTAGTTGACTAGGTTACAGTATCAGGCATGGATTCCCTCCTACTGAGGAGATCTTTAGTTCAATTAGGTGGATGTTGGTTACCCCCAAGATACAAATGCCACTATTGTGTCTTTGGGGATAGCTTGTCTGACTCATCAGTATTGTACTTTGTAGGCTTTCCAGCTGAGTGGGACTATTGTCTGCTTTTTCCCCCTGATATCTTGAATACTATTAGAAGTAGTCCTTGTGAGTAAGGCTTAAAGGTCAGTTCCAGCTTATTTTTTTAAGTTCTGAAATATATATATATATGAAACTGTCAAGCTGTTCTTAAAGTATTTGTCTTCTGATTTGACACCACTTCCATTAATATATGTGATGTTCTTTTGTTGGTACCATTGCCAATGCTTGAGGTATTTCTGCAGAAGCATGTGTGGACTTCTTTGTGTGCATTTTAGCCATTCCAACACAATACTATGACATAGCGTTATGGCTTCATTTTTCATGTCTCCAATGATCAATGGTGCTGTGTCCACCATGTACGTGCTGGCTATCTTGTGTGTCTTCTTTGTGAAATATTTGCTGACTCCATTTATTATTGCCTATTCTTTTACCATGGTCACCAGATTCATCTGTATATTCTGCAGATATTTTCCTAGATCTGCCAATGGATTTTACTAATAAACTCTTTGTGAGTAACTTTCTTGTATGCTCACTATTCCTGCATTAGACCATCTTTCTCAAAATGGATTTGAAGATATTTACCTTTTGCTGTTTGTAAGGCTTCATCATCTCTGATACTATATAGGACTGCATTTATCCTGACTTACAGTTTTCTCTGAGAATGAGATCAGAGAAATTCACCACTTTAAAAGTGGAGATCTAATTGCTCTGGTGTTATTCGTTGAACAGACTTTTTTCTCTTCACTTAAAAATACTTTAGCATCTCTAGTGGTTTGAAAGAGTGGCTTCCATAGGCTCATTTATTGAAGTGCTTAGTCAACATGGAGTAGAACTCTTTGAAAAGATTAGAGGTGTGTCCTTGTTGAAGGAGCTGTCTCACTGGGGGTAAGATTTGGGGTGTCAAAAGTCCATGACAGGCCCAGTCTATTTTTTCTGTCTTTCAGCCTGTAGACTAGGATGTAGCTCTCAGATACTGCTCCAGCACCATGTGTGCCTGCTCTCATCTATGATGATAATGGACTAAACCTCTGAAACTGTAAGCAAATTCCCAATTAAATGATTTCTTTTATTTCTTGTTATTTACCACAATAGAACAGTGTTGGTACCAGGAATGGGGTATTGCTGACAAGCCTGACCATGCTGTGTGTTGGGGGAATGTGGATTTTCTAACTGTGAACTAATGGGGCATACTAATAGAAGGATAGGAGACAGTGGTGCTAAGAGAAATGCAGATTATGACACCTGACTCGAAAGGTTTTAGAAAGAAATAATCTTAGTAAGTGACCTATTGACCATTCTTATAATGTTTTACAAAGGATGTGACTGCTTTCTGATATTGTCTGAAAAATCTGCTTGATTTGCTGAACTGAAGAGTTCTTAATTAATGGCCTTGGCAGAAGAGATTTCAAGACAGCCTAGTATGTATTGTGTCTTGTGGTTATTAGGGGTTAGTCTTATGGAGATCTATAATGAAAAGGAGCAATCTGTAGAAGGAAAAATAAAAAATGTACAGTTTGAGGAGAAAAGAGGCACCAGGAAGTGTAATGTATCCAAATCCTATGCTCAGGGAGATAAAAGTTTAAAGGAAAACTTGGTGTTAAAGGGAATAAACTAAGCGGTGACCTCATGGGAATAAACTAAGTGATGACCTCATGGGAATAAACTAAGTGGTGACCTCACGGGAATAAACTAACTGATGACCTCATGGGAATAAACTAAGTGGTGACCTCATGTCAAGATCCCGCTCAGTTATAGAAAAGTTTAAGCAAAGTGAAAGAAAACATCAAAATCAGAAAGCAGATGCAGATGTAATTGAAGGAGGGAGGCATGTTTCAGCTCTAGCAAACTCTAGCAAGCAGAAGAAGCTTGGCCACTTGGTTCTGACTTTTGAGTCAAAGATACAAGAAAGGGTTATGTAATCACTATCTGTGATTAAGAAAAGCTGCCAGAGACAGGCTCGTGTCAGGAGTGTCCCTGTATGGAGGTTCAGAGAGACCGTTATGTGTCAGAGACCCCATGACATTGGAGATGCCAGAGCTGTGGGATACTTGCCCAGGACAGCTATAGACTGGGCATGGAACCACCCCAAGTGAGAGAATTGTGTTATATTCAACAAAACAGAAAGGAATTGAAGAGTTGAAGAGCCTTTGACATCAGGCATGGAAATGCAGGATTTGGAATTTGTTGTCCTGGTTTTTAGCGTTGCTCTGGTACAATATTTCCTCACTATGATCCCTTTTCTCCTTTTTTGGAGTGGGAATGCCTGTTCTGTGCCACTGTATAACAAAAGTGTATAATCTGCATTTTGATTTTATGGGGCAAAACTGTTAAGATATTGACTTGAGTCTCAGTAAAGACTGTGGACTTTTACACAGTCTTAAGACTGAAAGACTATGGGGACTTTTGAAGTTAGACTGAATAGATTTTTGCATATGGGGGGAGTAGAATATGCTGGTTTGAACAAGAATGGTTGCTTTAGGCTCATATATTTGAATGCTTAGTCAAAAGAGAATGAAACTCTTTGAAAGGATTAGAAAGATCAGGAGGTGTGGTCTTATTGGAGGAAGTGTGTGATGGTTTGGCCCAGGAGTGGCACTATTAGGAGGTATGACCTTGTTGGAGTAGGTGTGGCCTTGTTGGAGTGGGTGTGGCCTTGTTGGAGTGGGTGTGGCCTTGTTGGAGTGGGTGTGTCACTGTGGGCATGGGCTTTAATTACCTCTGACCTGGCTGCCTGGAAGTCAGTCTTCTCCTGTCTGCCTTCAGATGAAAATGTAGAACTCTCAGCTCCTCCTTGACCATTCCTAACTGGATGCTGCAGAGCTCCCACCTTGATGATAATGGACTGAACCTCTGAACCTGTAAGCCAGCCCCAAGTAAATGTCTTTTATAAGAGTTATCTTGGTCATAGTGTCTGTTCACAGCACCCTAATAAGATGTGTGTCAAGGGGATAGACTTTGAATTTTCCAAAGTCCATGGGAGGCCTTGTCTCTCACTTCATTCTCTTGGTCTGAAGGTTAGGATGTAGCTTTTAGCTACTGCTCCAACACCATGCAGCTTCCATGCTCCCCACCTTGATGATAATGATCTAACCTCTGAAACTGTAAGCAAGGCCCCAATTAAATACTTTCTTTTATAAGAGTTGCTTTGAGCCAGGCTGTGGTGGTGCATGCCTTTAATCCCAGCACTCAGGAGGCAGAGGCAGGTGGATTTCTGAGTTCGAGGTCAGCCTGGTCTGCAGAGTGAGTTCCAGGACAGCCACGGCCATACAGAGAAACCCTATCTTGAAAAACAAAACAAAACAAAACAAAAACAAAAACAAACAAATAAAAAAAAGAGTTGCTTTGATCATGGTGTCTATTTATAGCAGAAAACTCACTAAGACAGCATCACTATCAAAAACAACCAGTTTCCCATATACATATATGAATTGGCAAGTTAAGTGTTCTTTGGAAAGTCAGCTGTGTTGGAAGGTGTTTTGCTGGATCAAACACATGAAGGAGTGTTTTCCTGAAGTGGACACAGGTGAAAGACTGAGGCAAACTCATGAAGGAATGTTTAGCTGAAGCAGACACAGGAGACATGGTTGTTCTGCTGAAGCAAGCATGTGAAAGGACATGTGATGAAGGATTCTTTGCTAATGACACGCATGTATTGCTCCGTCTTACATTTTGTAGTTGAGGTGCATTTGTCAGGACTCCATAGAGAGAAACATGCCAAAAAACTTTTGGTGGTGTATTGGCGGCTTCTTGCTCTTGCTGTGGACTTGGGCTGATTGGCACAGTGATGTCAGCTGAGACAGACCTATGTGCTGAGGCAAGACACGTGTTGAGGCAAGTCCCATAGAGGACACATGATGTTTGGAGGGACAGTGACAGAGGCTGAGCTAGGCTTGCTTATGTAGCTAGCTGTGCAATGCCTGTGGGTCTCTTATGTTACTGATCTTCAGTTAGCTGAGAGAGGCACAGTCAAGAACTCCTGGCATTCCTCCTGGTCCCTTCTGCTGACTTGTGCTAAAGCTAAGGCCTGGCTGTCTCTGCTAGGTAATGCCACCACTGATGATTCCTGTTTGCTATTCCAACTGTACCAAACCGGACTGCTGGTATATCTGTGAAGTGTTTGCAAATGGATGGAGCTGCCTTTGCTGACCTATGAACTGAACTGCTGATTTCCAGACAACACAGATGGGAGCTGCTACAAAGAGCCTTTCTAAACAGGTTCACTCCCCCTCCCCTCCCAACCCCTGTATTCTTTCTTTCCCACTACCTCTGGTGGGTGGTGGGCTAAAAGGGAGGTTGAAGTGTTTAAGAACTATCATTAAAAATGGGTTTTGAAAAAATTAAAGTTCACATATACTCCTGTTTTTTAAATCTCAATTTAATTACGGATTCACTCACCTCACTCTGTGCCAAAGCCATACTGAGTTGATTTGTATGGTGGTGTAGAGTCTTTCGATCAGAGCAAGGAGAGTCCTCCTCACTTTCAAGATAGATTAATCCTCCTAGGCTTCAGTTAAAATCATGACGCCTTGCTCTCCTATGTAAATTATTGTAGGATCCCCATATCAAATCAATAGCAAAAGTCTCACTGAGATTGGAATTGAGATTGCAGTTAAGTCTATAGATTAATTAAGAGAAAATCTTCTCATAACAAATTGGATTCCTTAATGTTATGTCTTATAAATCATAAATATAGTGCATCACTCCGTTTATGCATCCCTTCTTTTACTCCAGTTCTTTTTAATTATCTGTATAAAGCTTTCCTATAATTTGGATTTTCAATGTCCTCCAAAGGCGCATTTGTAAAGGTAAGGTCTCAGAGTGACCCTATTGGAAGGGAGTGTCCTTGTTGGAGGTGTTTAGGCCATAGATGATATGAAGGAGTCTGTGAGACCTGGCAACTTCCTCACTTTCATTCTCTTATTGGTTTTAGGTACATGGAGTTGCTATACCACATGCTCCAGTCATGATGCATGCCATAGTTACAGGTCTAAAGTAATGGCCCAAACCAAATATGAACCAAAACCAAATGTTTCTCTCTATAACTTAATTGTTTTAGATATTATGTTGTAACAACTAACATAGGGGTCCTGCATATCTTTCATAAGATTTGCTCCTGATTATTAATTTATACTGAAGCCAAGCATATGCTTTATTACAAGCAAAACAGCATGTGGTAACTCATATCTATAATCTCTGCAATCAGGTAGCTGAGGGAAGAGGAGAACCAATGGGTTCAAGGCTAGGCAAAGTAAGAATGAATTGCAGGCCAGCCTGAGACACAGAGTGGAATCTTGTATCAATCGCTAAGCTAAACTAAATTAACATAGAAGAAAAGCAAATATTGGAGCAGTTATGAACTCAATTTCTTTCTTAGACTGACTTTTAGTCTTGGAATTTTGTGTCCTCATTAGATTTATCTATCTTAAAAAGGGCTACACAATGCATATACTTCATTGCTTTAACATTGTATAGCTGTATTTTTTTGGCTTGTTTATATTGTTATTTTTGAGATAGCCTGTCACTATTGTATGGCTTGCTGGTATGGGACTCACTATGTGACAGATATGGCTGGTTTCAAATTCAGAGAGACACCTCAATTCTTCTTGGAGATTTCTGGAACTAAGGTAGGTATGACCACACTCACCACAGCTATATTTTCAAAATAATTTTTATGTATGTATATTGGCCTTATGTCTCCTTGGCTCACACCATTGCTTTAGCATTGAATAGGATTAATGAGAAGGAGTATGTACTTTCTTATCACCTTTACAGGGAGCTTGTGTCTTCCACAGCTCTGTAAATTTCAGAAGAAAGCCTCAGATCTTGTTAAGTGTCCTTTTCATTAAGTATTAGGACTGCATAGCTTTCCATTTTTTTTTCATTTTATTAAATGAATTATGTTGACTGCTTCACATATGTGTGCTGTGAGCAAATAATTGAAATGTTACATGTTATTCTTCCATGGTTGGAATTCGAAATCACATATCCATTCTTTGGCAAGGAATATCGTGATCATAGTGAGTTATGGATAGACAGTGATAACACAATAAAAAAGAGAGGCAGAATCAACCCGTGCATGCATGCTCAAGACCTACTCTGTACTAAGCCATGTTATTAGATAACAGCCACATAAGTCAAATATCATAACATCCCTAGAAAGAGATTCACTTAGACATTACTCAGAAAAGGAGTAAGATTCCCTTGGAACCGTCGCTGAGTCCCCTTGACTCCAGTGCCATTAATTTTTGTTGCAGAGAGACTCTGTATCAAAATGTCTGCCCAAGTTCTGAATTTGACAGTCCCCAACTTCATTTTTCATCTCAGGGTCTTGGCTTCTGGATACAATGAAATATATATGGGATTCTATCCACAGTTCAGCCATGGTTCTGTATAAATAGATGCCGTCTATCAAGAAGGTACTGTCTCCTCCAGATAGATACAAATCTGACTGTGATAAGTGAAGGTCTCCCTTTCAACTCACACCTTCCTATTTATAAAGTGTTCACACCTGATACAAACACTTCTGGCTTAATTCCAACAGCATTTCAAATACTGCCTATGGCTAAGCATGGATATGAAAGGAAACAGGATGTAAAGGCTACGTAGCCAGTAAGGATTGAATGGAAATTTTCCCACATGACCTCATGTGTTTAAACTATTAGTCCCCAGCTGGTGGCCCTATTTATAGAAATTGTGGAATCTTGGGAAGGTAGACCCCAGCTCCATAGAGGAAGTGGACCCTGGACAGAGAATCTGAGGCTGTAGCCCAACAGTTGTTTCTCAATTCCATCTCTTTCTGCTTCCTGACATAATAAACATAGTTGCTTTGTGTTCCTGCTGCCACAGCCAAGATCATCTCCAACCAACATACCACTATGGACCACATTTTTCAAGCTGAAAGAAATCTTATAAACTGAATGAAATCTAGCTGCCTTAAGTTCTTCCTTGTCATCTATTTGACCACAGCAGTAAGAAGAAAAATTAATAAAACAATAGGTAGTTAATTCAGCTAAGTAATTTGCCAAACATTTAGTAAGTATCTACCCACTTCTTTTTCATTAATCATTTAGCATATATTTATTAATTACCTACTTTCTATAAAGACTTGCCCAGAATTGGCAACAATACTTATCAATTGATAAACATGGCCATGGTCTCCAAAATGACCTAGATCTTGCAAGTATCAAGCAAATTTCTCTCTCTGGGTATCTACCAGGCTGTTGATAATAGTGATGTTCATGTCATCAAAATAACATCTAATGTGTGTCTAGTTGGTTTAAAGCTCTGCACTAAAACATATCTCCATAAAGTTCTGTTTGGAGACCTGAGCTTCAATGTACAAAACTTGCCAAATGAAGCACCATGTGGCAGAAAAGCTAACACTCAAGGATAGTCTTGGACAGTTTTAGGTTCTGATCTCATTTGTTGAATCTTAGGATTTTTGTGAGTGACACATTGGAACCCAGTAGGCAGCTGAATATTTTTTAAAGGTTTTATGAGGATTATAATGAGGATTATAAGCTGAAAGAACACTAGAGAGAATTTTCTTCTTAGAAATTTGATGTTTCACCTTCTATATTCTTCATCTTAAAGTCATCGTCAAGCTTTTTACTACATAAAAATCATCTCCAGCTGTCTTAGTTAGGGTTTTACTGCAATGGAGAGACACCATGACCAAGGCAACTCTTATAAGGACAACATTTAATTGGGGCTGGCTTATGGTTTCAGAGGTTCAGTCCATCATCATGTCAAGAAGCAGGGTAGCTTGCAGACAGACATGGTGCTGGAGAGGGAGCTGGGAGTTCTGCATCTTGATCTGAAGGCATCAAGGAGAAAACTCTCTTTCCACAGTGGGTTGAGCATAGCACCTCAAAGCCCACCCTCCCACTGACACACTTCCTCCAACAAGGCCATACCTATTCCAACAAGGACACACCTCCTAATAGTGGGGACCAAGTATTCAAACACATGAGTCTGTTGGGACCAAACCTATTCAACCCCCCACCCCAGCCTTTATTCAGTCACATCTCAGCCTTCCATAGGCTGATACTCTGGATTCTGAATTGATCACATGCCCTGCCTTTGCTCCTAGAGTGGAAGTCTTGGGTGCTTCTATTTACCCTCCTGGTTTTGAAGATTTCTTTCTTCTAGACCTTGAATATTCTCTGCCTGGAACTTTGGGCTTCTCCATTTCAGCCCTACTAATTCCTGCTCAGTTCCTCAGTCAACTATTTGGTGAGTGTCCCATGTCAATCCTTTATCCAACGCATGACTTGTCCCTCTGTCAGCAACCACATGAGTGGTGTGGGTGTTTTTCCTTGTCAAGAATGACTGGGTGCCTATTTGTTTTCTTGATGATTTCTTCTATGTTTAGAAATAACCACAGAAACAGATTTTGACTCTTTTCCTCACAGTGAGAAACATGCTTAGTATATATCATTTCTCTGTATGTATATGTTTACATTTGTTCTCTTTCTCTCTCTCTCTCTGTGTGTGTGTGTGTGTGTGTGTGTGTGTGTGTGTGTAGATCAAAGGTCAATATCTGTTGTCTTCTTCAGTTGCTTTCTTAGAATCTGAAGTTTACCTCTTCAGCTAGACCGCTGTGCCAGCAAGCCCTGGGCTTCTACCCATCTGTACCTCTCTCTCTCTATCTCTGGGTTCTAAGTGAGCACTGATGCACATGGCTTTTATAATGAGTCCTTGAGAAGCCATCTCAGATCCTCATGTTTGCAGGACAAGTGCTTCCCTGATTAAGCTATCTTCCCAGTTACCCTTGCTATATATTCTTTAATCAGACAATCTGAAGAATAAGCAAAACCTTTACTGTCTTGACTACTGTGACTTCCATGCCTGCTCTGCCCTGATCCCAGCTTGCCTTTATTTCTTATTGCAAAGCAACCTTTCACATACTCAAATCCAAAGGAAGCCCCGAACTGTTAACAAAAACTAACTAACTTAATCCTATAAGACTTGTTTTCTAAATGCTGGAATTAAGTCATAACATCCCCTGCCAATCTTTGTACATATGATAAACGTGTTAAGGGCCGAGTGCTCACAGCCTCTTATTCTCAGCAATTGGATCAGCAATGAGTCTCTGCATTGAATTGCTCTCAAACAGCTTCTCTGACCCAAGTTGAGAACTGTCTGGACCTATTGTATATACATGAATATTTGAAAAGAAGTCTGACATGATCATTCATTAAAACAATAATAGGTTCCAGCCTAGGGCATGGGCTTTCTACCAGGATTCTGATTCCCTTGCCAAAGCTCTGGGAATATTGAGGAAGTGAAGGCAGAAATAACATTAAGAGCCAGAGAGGAATAAGAGTGCTGTGCACTGTTACTTTCTAAACATGACATGCCTGTTGTACCCACGAATTCACAACAGCTGAGGTTACCAGCACAGGAGCTGCACACAATCAAGTCCCCAAAAGTTCAGCATGGATAGAGGAGGAGTTCATGATGTTCCAACCCTAATAGAAGAGCTGTTGCAGTTGGTAGGTGCTGGTAGAGGGAGCTGGTAGAGGCTGTATTCCTTTGGGGATACAGCCACGGCTGGGTGACCCATACTCCAACGACTGACTGCATATCCAAGCACAGTCGAACAGCACTGATTGGTCCTTGTGACTTATTTTTTTAAAAGACAACATGAAGTTAGCAGCAGAACGTGAGGATGTGTGGAGAGGTAAGTTAAATAGGGGAATAGTATGGATGAGTATAGTCGTGTGTGTGTGTGTGTGTGTGTGTGTGTGTGTGTGTGTAATTCTCAAAGAACCAACAAAGTAAGGAAAAAAGCAATATTTTATCCATTTGCAAATGAGCTGGTGTCTCTAATGCTTACCTTGTGGGATGTGAGTCCTAAGAGTGTTTATGTGGGTGAGAATTCATCCCATTCAGGGATGGCCCCTTGGAGGCTATGTTGGTCTTATCATGCATGGATAACTTGGTACTACGAGATAAGGAACAAATCAGAGTGCATGCATGCATGCGTGTACACACAAACACACACACACACACACACACACACACACACATTAAACACAAGAGGAGAGTCTAAGAAAGTACACGAACCCCAAGAGACCGACTGTACGATATGGGGGAACAACTTCATGAGACTCTGCAGAAGATGCAAAGGAGAACGACAGTGCTTCAGCAATTCCTAGAAAACCAGTCACAGAGCATCTGTGATATGCACTGTTTCAGATCCGAAGGTTAAAAGGACAAGAAGGTAATTCACAGTTGATCTATCGTCAATATCTCATATAATTAGACAACTTCAGCCCTTTAAGTCAATCAGGATTCTCCAGCATGGCTATAAACGTATTGATTTCAAAAATAATCCCAGAAATATTGCTTGGGTACTTTGATAAACAAAGCATTTTACATGAATTGTCTCATTGATTTTCTTCAGAGTCCCATTGTTTTTAATTTTGAAATAATTATAGATTCATACAAAGTTGTAAAACCAGGGCAAAGGTATGCGATCCTCATTACGGCTTCCTTTTGTACCAATATCTTACATAAAATGCAGAACGATGTGGCTAGGCACAAACTAATCAGTTAGACTACTGCTCTCACTAAGTTTGGAGTGATGTGCTCAGTTAGGATGCACTAGTTTCTGAGGCCCACTGAGAGTGTACCCCAAACTGTGAGGTTGAAAACAATGAGAACTTATTGGTCAATTGTTCTGAAGGTTAGGACTGGAAAATCAAGGTATGAGAACCAGGTCCTGAGACAGTCACAGATCTTCCTTGCTTCTGAAATTTGCCAGGATTCTCTGACTTGCATTGGCTCGTTACAGCATAACTAGGTCATGCCTTTGTTATTACGATGTGCCCTTCATGTGCATGTCTATGTCTGAATGCCCTCTTAAATGTTAGCAATTAGGTAGGTTAGTGGGTTAGGGCCCATCCTCACCTCTACTGACTGCAAAGACTGCCCCCACCTTTTAAAGATTGATTAACTTTGATGCATATATTTGTCTGCATGTAAGAATAGGTACCATATGTATGCAATGCCAGAGAAGACCAAAGAAGGTATTAGATCTATTGGAACTAGAATTACATGTGAGTGTGGTTTGCTATGTAGGTGCTGGGAACTGAACTCTGATCCTTGATAAGAATTTGTAGTCACTTTGTCACAGTGCCTGCTCTCTTGCTCCCAACTCCCATTTCTTAACGGGACATATCCCAGGGCCCCAAGAGATGGGATCTCAGTACATTTTGTTGGGGTGGGCAGAATGCACTCCTTCACACATTAACCCACCAACATTGCAATCTCACAAATAAAAACAAAGAAGACCTGGATGGTAGAATAACTTGGCTAAAATTTTACATGCAGAAAAGAAGGAACTCTAAATTTGAATCCTTTCTGTTTCACTGTGGAGTGTACTCTCCCACAGCAGGGCTCCCTGTTTAAGGAGAAATTGAATAAAACTAGGTAAAAACTGGCAGAAACATGCCTGTCTCAGCACCAGACAACAGCTGTTGGCTGATGTCTGTCTGCTGCAGGGGGGTTGTCTTGCAGAGTCTCTTGGTCCCTGAGAAACAGAATAAACTAGATATATTACCTGAGTTCTCCATTGTAAAGGGAGTCTGTATGTACTTATTTTACATGTGTCTGGATGTTTTGTCTATATTTATGTCTGTGTACAACCCATATGCCTGGTACCCTTCAAAATCAGAAAATGGCTTCAGATACCCTGGAATTGCAGTTACAGATAACTTTAAGTGCCATGTTGGTTATGGGTCTTGAACCCATGTAGTTCTGAAGAGCAGCCAGTGCTCTTAAACATTGAGCTATCATTCCATCCCATAAGTAGTTAGTTTTTTTGTCAAAGACTTGATGTCAAAGTATACCATCAAGCAAGTGAACTCCATGCTTCGTTAGTTGTGTCCGGAACATGACTACTTAATAATGGATTCTCCTTCCTAAGATGCCATTTGTCTTTCTGTTGGGAGATGGCCCCTTCATCTTTCTGTTTCAGAGACAAGGGCATCATTGACTGTTCCTCATGGCTTCACCATTTCTCTTCACTTCACTGGCAACATTTGTCTTCCAGTTCTCAGAGATTTTCTTCCCCTCTGTCCCGATGTCTGAGTCTTGATGGTTGACCTCAAGCCCCACAGATCAGCTAACTCACTCCTTGATGTTTCCCTCTTATGCAAGCGGAAGTCACACCTGAGTATCTCGTTACATGCTGCTTCTTGTTGTTCTGATGGTGTTGCATATGAAGGCCTTATTTCCCTTTTTAGACTGTAGACACTGAGGACTGAAACTTCTACCTCTTCTCTGCAGACCTTCATAATACCCATGATTCTCTGGATGCAAGGCACTGAGTTCTGCAGAGTCACAATGTCACAAGTAGCTTTTGCACAGAGCCACAAAGTCTCCAAAGATGGAAGTCTACTGTCCCTAGACTTCAGTGTCATGCAGCGCAGAGTTTGAGGGTAGGCTTTATCTGGGGATCTAGGCCTACCATACTTCATTATGCTTCTGTGAATATACAATGAAACTATGTTTCATAAAAGTTTTGAATGTCACAACGTATAATGTAGCATTATAAAAAGGGTGAAAACCAATCAGCCTACAACTTCATACACCTGTGATTTTTATAGGTCCTTCAGGAAATAACATATTATAACCACAAGACAAATAATACATGATACACATATTTCATCATTGTACTTAGCTTTTTTAGTTAACATTTCGTGAGCACTTATTTTGGTAAGTGTATGAATAGCTGATCAGTGATTTTATGAGTGGAGTGACATTGCTGAAGACATTTCACACACCCCCATTCACTTCAGAAATTTCAACTGGTTTCATGCTATGTGGCAGACACAATACTGAGTGCTTACTACACATTCTGAATAAGAAAAATGTGCAGTGTGTGCAACTCTTTGAAGGAAATGTTCAGTTCTGTGCTTCCTAATACCATTTACTTCAGTGATTGTCAGTTGATCTGGTTCTCCTTGGAGGAACAAGAATTCCTTGGTGGACACAAGACAGTACTTGGAAATTTACATCTGTACACATGCACACACAGAGTACACACAAAATAATTTTTAAATAAAAAAGAAATCTGATATTTAAGTAGAAGCAAGGACTATGAGAAGTTGCCCTATTATCAAAGAACATATAGGGGAAAGTAAGTAGGCAGAAAAGCATCAAAATAATTGCTTACCATGTTATTCATGGTTTGATTAAAGCCAGTTCCCTGGATTATGTTTCTGGCTTTGGTGATGTTCCTTGAGAACAATGGTGGGCTACATCTAGTTTCATAGCTGGAAAGCTGACTTTCCTTGATGTGATTGGTTTGGAATTTTACTTCCAAGAAAATACAAGTATTGACCTGGATGTAAAATCAATGTTTCAAATCTCTCCTTTTATGAAGACAAGTGAGCAATTTCACATATGCTTGGACATGCTTGCTGTGTAAGCTAGCTGGAAAGGAAGCGGGTGTTCACGGAGGATGCTGAGAACATTCCACAGTCACTCACCCTAAGTGCAGTATTAGCATGTCTACCAACTCATACAGTGCTAGATATGAACAATTACCGATCTGTGCATGCATCACTCACTGATGCACCAAAATATCAGCATCAAAGTGCATCTGAAAACCTCCCTTTGGAGGATCCAGAATCCTGGAAGTGATAAAATATTAATACAAACCTAAATAAAATATATCAAAATCTCCAAAAAAATATGCTTTTGTTCAGTTAATCAAGGTTTTGTTTCTTTTCCTGAAAAGAAGAAAAACTTAATTGCCTTCATAGGGTGTTGTTTTATATATCTTGTTTACAGGTGAGCACCTAGATGGTAATTGTTTGAACATAGGAATTTACCAATGAAATTTAGTTGTGGGATCTACTTGGGTTTGGCAAGAATTCCTATATCACCTGCTCTTAATTTCCTGTTAATGGTGATGATAGCTAATTATGGCTGTGAACTTGGTTGGCTCAAGATATGCCTTGGATATATTTATGAGTCTTTTTCCATGAACTATTAACTAAGGGGGAAAGACCTGAGCTTAGTGTGGGCAGCACCATCTGTGTGTTAGGGGCTAAGAAGCTAAAGGAAGTGGACAGAGGAGAAGCCTCTCATGGGCGGGCACTCTCTTATTTCCTGGCCACTGTGCTGTGTGCTACTTTACTCCACTGTGTGGTACCTGTCACGTCGGAGACAAACCTGTAAAGCATTAGGCAAAACAATTATGTGATTATGACCTTGAATATATTTGTTAAAGTCATTCTCTTAGCAAAATACCAACAGAATAGACAATTTCAGTGTTTCACGGTGTCTTAGTCAGGGTTTCTAGTCCTGTACAAACATCATGACCAAGATGCAAGTTGGGGAGGAAAGGGTTTATTCAGCTTACACTTCCATGCTGCTGTTCATCACGAAAGGAAGTCAGGACTGGAACTCAAGCAGGTCAAGGAGCAGGAGTTGATGCAGAGGCCATGGAGGAATACCACAGAGGCATGGCTTGCTTGTTTCTCCTGGCTTGCTCAGTCTGCTTTCTTATAGAACCCAAGACTACCAGCCCACAGATGGCACCACCCACAAGGGGCCCTCCCCCCTTGATCACTAATTGAGAAAATGCCTTACTGCTGGATCTCATGGAGGCATTTTCTCAACTGAAATTCCTTTCTCTGTGATAACTCCAGCTTGTGTCAAGTTGACATACAAAACTAGCCAGTACACATAGCATAAAACAGTGGTATTCCTGATTCTTCACTTCCTTTGGGTGGGAAGCTTGTTATGATTTTTTATTTTTATTATTATTATTATTTTTAGATTATAGCTCATGGAGAGATAGTCTGGTTCCACTGCTTCTGCAGCTGGTGTCAAGTCTCCTTCTCTGTTTTCTGTAGCCTAGAGCTCAAGCCCACAGACTGGTGCTACCTACAAACAGGGCAGTTGACATACCTCAAGAAGCTCAATGGAGAAAACCCTTCCTAAACATGCCCCAAGTCTTCTAGATGATTCTAGAGTCTGCCAAGGTGGTCATCAATATTTAACTGCCATACTGGGTGTGACAGTTAGGAGATTTGAACCATATCAGAAACAGAATGAAGCAGTGAGTTCTAAAGTGTGTATCACGTGACTCATTATACAAAGTATGGGTTTATTTTAAATGTACTTGGCACAAAATTGAGCATTAGCAGATGAAGGTAACATTGACCCTTTCCTGTGGTTTTGTTTCCAAATTACATAATCTCCTTCACTTCATTTGTTCTGTCAGCAAACAAAATTTTAGCTCTGTCGATACGTTCCTGCAGCACAGTGGGTAAAACCCAGAATGACCTTTATTTCTTGTTCCATGAATGTAGTCACTCAGCCATTTTTATACCATATAAGATGGACGTTTTGTTAACTGTTTTTGTGAGATTTTTCTCCTCCACTAATCTCTGTACCTGGGTATTTACCTAACTCTTTGCCTTTTGTAGCTTTCCCACAAGCTCGTGTCAGCAGGGACAACATTACATATTTCTAATAAAGGTATAGAGAAGTTCCTGAGTTTTTAAAGCTGTGATTCACCATCAGTTCATGTGTGCTTGGAATCTTACGTAGATTTTGCTCATGAACTTTTAAAAGGTCTGCTTTAAGTTTGCTGCAGTGCTGGTTGAAAAAGAGATATTTTTTTTCTTGTAGGCTCCAAATGCAATACTCAGAATACTAGAAAAAAATTGACTTAAAGATAATACTTTTTATCTCTGTATTTTTCTAAAGCAGAGCCTCAAATAAATATTGGAATGATTGACAGTTAGTAGGTGTTTCCTTCTAATTTGAAAACGAATTTTAATTTAACCTTCACATTGTTGAGGAAAAGTATTACCATTCACTCAGTAATTAGACTTAATTGGTCTGAGGATTTAAATGTTGCCCTGACACCAAACATTTCAAACTATGCATATTTCACTGCTTTAAATCAACTCCTGAGACCATAGTTAGGAGATATATTTAATCAGCCCGTGCAATGCTTCTGTAAGCAAATGAGTTTCAGAGCTCAGTGGCTGATATTTGGAAATCAAAATTAAAACCAAACATAAAAGCAATGTACTTCCTACTCTGTCTAGAGCACAAATGACAATAATTCTTTTTAATGTCAGAGACTGAGGGTCTAGATGGCTTTCTTCTCTGTCTTCCAATCAGATTTCAACATCAGATAGCTACATCAAATATTTATTAAACATCACATGTGCTTTAACCTTTGGGTTCAATTGTGTTTTTTTTTTTTTTTTCATTATTTTAACTTGAAAAATGATTTATTCAGTATTTTATAGGTTTGTTTTTTTTTTGTTTTTTGTTTTTTTGCTTTTTGGCCTGCCTCTGTGTGTGTGTATGTGTGTGTGTGTGTGTGTGTGTGTGTGTGTGTGTGTGCACCACATGTGTGCAGTGCCTGAGGAGACCAGAAGAGGGAGCTGATCCCCCAAAACTTGACTTACAGATGGTTGTGAGTCACTTGTGGGTACTGGGAACCAAAGCTGGGTCCTTTAGAAGAGCATTTAGCTACTGAACTATCTTTTCAACCTATGGCCAAATTCCTAGAATGTGCTAAAATAAGATCTCTGTGTGTTTCTATGAGATAAATGGTCCTTTTAAAAAATTTCATATAAAGAAGTTAATTTCAAAAAAGTGTGATAAGCCTTCCCTTTGTCTAAATTTTGTCCCCTACTCCCAATTCTTACTCCATATTTCGGAAGAGGAAGATACAGCCCATTCTGGAATCATTGGAACCCATGGTCTCACAGTGAGCACACTATCGAATTTGGATCATTTAAATAAATTCTCTTGTATTTTTGTATAACTTAAAATGAGTTAGGATGCCATCTTTTTTTAAGCCATAGACCTGCAGATACATGAATCTAATGTCAACAGTAGCCAGGTTTCCTACCATGTCAGGGGAAACATCAAGCATTGGCATTAGAAGTGAGAGAAAAACATTAAATCCTAATGACTGTGACATCATTGTAATAAAGGTATTTAATTTATAGCACAAGTGCCATTTTAGCTCAATATGTACTCACTGTGAGGAGGGGACAAGGGGACTGTATAAGCTGATCACTGGCCAACAAATGCGAGTTGACTCCGTCTTCCACATCACTGGCATCACAGGACTCTACAGGTATCATCTACTGTGTCTTCCTGGGTCAGGAGAAGAAACAATCATTTCCAACAAGAATCTAATTTATAACCAACTGTGTCATTTACTACTCTGCTTGCGGAATATCTGAGGTATGTAATCACCCCACTTTCTTAACTCGATCTGAAGTTGGGCTTTGTACATTGCAAACAGGGAGGAAAAGGCAAGTGACATTCTCAGAATCACAAAGATGGGCGTAAGAATCTAGAGGCAATGGATACAGGACATGAGACAATAGAGGGCCCCGGCTCAGAGTATGGCAGGAAGAGGAGGGGAGGCTGAAAGATCCAAATGCACAGACATTGAAGTAAGGTTTCCTGGTAGTTGATTCATGAAACAAATGAGCAGAAAAGAGTGTCCAAGAATGCAGTCTGAGCTTGACTACATTTGGTAAGTGACTAGGTAAATAAGTAAATTATGATGCTTTTTTACCCCAGGATTTCTCAGAGGCTCTAGTGTCTTAGCATGTTCTGATTATCCACACCAGTTTCTAAGATTTCTTCTCTCCTGATAACATCCTTCATGATTGACATTCTGCAGAATGTAGAAAACACAGTCATCCATGGCTCCAAAGGCAGGCCACAGTGGGGGGTAAAGAAAGAAATGTTATTTTACACATGGTGCTGTGGACAGAAACTCAAGCAGATTGAAGCTTGTCTGCTTCTTTTATTAAGTAGGTCTATTTGTATTTGGAAGGAGGTGGGAATTTATGACAGGTCTCTAAGAGAGTCTGGACAATCCTTTATGGACAATCAAAGAATGTTAATGAAATGAAATGAGTGAGCAGATCTCTTATGAGTTTGGGAGGTCCTCTTGTGTGAAGAATGGGGAAAAAGAGCAAAAGCAAGCAGACAGGCCAACAAGGAACCCTCCAGTGGGAAGGATCAGTGCACAGGAGGATGGCGCCTGGACCGTATCAGTGGCAATGAACTAAGGATGGAAATGGGACCAGAGGCACACCGAGTACAAGTAGTTCTACAACCGATCAGCATGCAGAGAACTAGAAACTAGAGGTGTTCCGCTCTAAACCGAGAAGCTATGTTCTGAATCCCAGCACCTCAAGTGCAGGGAGCATCATGGAAAGGGAGCCGGGAAGACAGAGACAGAGAGAGTAGCTATCTGTGAAAACAGTGTCTGCTGGACCTGACAGTGCAGCTGTACATGTGAACTCACCCACAGTAGCTGTGGCTGCATCCACAGTACAAAATCAAGCCAGGCACAGTCTTAGTACATATGTGAGAGGGGCTCAGGAGTCCTACAGTTATCAGAGGAGTTCATGGCAATTGATCCCTGATGAAAGAGTGAGGGTCAGTACTTTGAAGGGATGCGGACCAGAAAGGCTGCCCGTGTTTAGTACATCATGGGCATACACCCATGCTCATATAGGTGGCAATAAATGTACCCAATTAATATTAAAGAGAGACAAAGGGAAAACTTGAGAGGGGAGAGGACACATGAAGTTAGAAGTGGTGAGAGAGACTGGACGTGAGGAAATGTGGTCATGGATTCGATTCAAACACAACATACACTTGTGTAAATATAAAATATTTAAAAAGATATATATATATATATGTATATATATATATGTATATATATATATATATAAAATCTTCCACTTGACATTGATATTTTTAGTCATTTTGACAGCCTACTTTAATTCCTATTTTAGTTTAGATCCTATTTTAAATATCCGCGGGGCAGATTCTATGGACAGACAGTACACCAAGTATGGTGCTTTAAGGAAATCTGGCCTCATCAGAAAGCAAATTGGCTTTAAGAAATTCCTTCCAGAAGGTGGTTCTGCCAGCTTTAGATCTGAATCCACTTTACCCATAAACCACAGTTCTATTAAGAGTATCTAGCTCTGCTTCTCTAATCTATGGGTGTCATGACCACGCTGAGCACCTGTGCATGGTTTTTTGGGGGGGGTGGATGGGTAAATATGCCAGTGAGTACATGGAGTTCTTTCCCCCACTCTCTCCTGAGTGTTCGAATTTCTGGGGTTATAATGTGCATCTTTGTATCAGACGAATTCTGGCCCTTGCTGTTTTTGTTGTCTGCATGCTGGAAGATAACGATTCGGCCAACCAGCAAGGGATGGCATGGGGAGTTCCCAGATTCCTGGTGCCTGGCAGCATCTGAATGTGTGTGGAATCATTATGCGAGTTATCATCCATCACCAGGCAGCTGCTCTTAGGACTTCCAGCCAGCAAGGCAAACATTTGTGCTCATGGCTTCATTCCTGAGCTTGCTGGACCAGAGGCCCATCGGACAAGAGAACTGTATATGCAGTCCCCACTCGGTGCTCTGGACCACATGAACAGCTGTTTCCAGCTGGTGTTAGGATGCTCACCTGGCGTCCCCGTTGGAGTCTGGAGTGAGCTGGGCAGATTAGTCTGTTTGCTCAACACAAAGGGCTTTCTGTGAAAGAACCACTGGGCAGCAGGGGAGAAAACAGAGAAACTGAGGATAAACTCCACTGAACATTTCTTAATAAAAAGAGGTCAGATGATGTAGACACAGAAGAATATGTGACAAACATTTAAAAACGCAAAGAGAAATGGAAAGATGAATGAAGGACATTTAGCTCCTGATGGTGGAAGGATAGGAAGCCTGGCCGGCAGCTAGAAGACAAGAAAAGACATGGGATTGTAAAAATCAACGAATAAGTCCTTATTAATCACATTCCATGCACACTAGCCACTGAGAGATGCTAAGTTAGAACCCAATAAAACAAGACATTTCCAATCCTCTTGGGCAGGTTAGACAACCCCACAGGACATGTGTACCAAAAACTGAAGTTCACTGTTTGGAGCTCACAGAAAGGACCCATAAAAGTAAGGTGGCTAGCTTCTTTGAAAGTTATTAATGTCTCTGCACAGATGCAGGTGTGCAAGCCCCACAATGAGAAGAGAGAGATTACATGAAATATTCCTGCACATGAAGTGTGGCTAGCTGGGATCTTCCAGGAGCTCTAAAGGGTTCAGTGCACCAGGACAAAAATTAAAATACATTCTGAGTCCATTGACCCGGTACCCAGAAATATGCATGCTACACATCTCAGGTGATTCCGATATGAGCTTGAACCCTTAAGGTGAAGAATTGCAGGTAGGAAGAAGAAACGAAGCAGTGGGGATTCAGACTAACGTTTCCTTGCCGATTCCAAATCTGCAGCTGCTAGAGTCTTCTGGGACCACCTTAGAAGCACGTACAAACATCTGAGTTTGTTTTTGAGTGTTGCTGTCTTCAGGGACACAGTTCATAGGCTTCCTTATGCTCTGCAAACAATTTCCTCATCTGTGTCATTTGCACAATTAATCACCTCTAAATACATTTCTATTTATCTATCATTCTAGTTTGATTTCTGTTTCTGTGATGAAACACCCCAACAAAGAGAAATGTAGGGGGAAGGAGGGTTCATTTCAGGTCACAGTTCTAGCTTACAGTCCATTGTTGTGGGGAAGTGTAGAAATTTTGGGTCCTGATCTGGGATTTCTACCCTGCCTTGATCATTCAGTTCCTTGATAAAAGACACATCCAACTTTTATATTTGCAATAAGCCTTAAATAACACAAGAACTGGGTAGGTATTGACCATCTGTGCTATTAAAATCTATTTCCTATCTGTAACCCGAGTTACTACTTACTGTGTTTTATCTGGGCTGCTCTTAACTCCGATTGCCCAGCCCTCAGGGTCACATTTTCATGACTGACCTAACCCATGGTGGCTTCTCCTCCATTCACCTTCTTCTCCCACTTGTGGTTCTCCTCTGACTCCCCAAGCACAGGAATCCTAAACCTCTCCTATGTCTCTTCTGCCCAACTATTGGCTGCTGGCTTCTTTATTTTCTAATCAGAATTAGCTTGGAGAGAAGGTCACACAGAAACACTTGGGTCTATATGAGGACTTCTCTGTGGCAACCAGGTCTTGGGGGCCTTCACTTAGCATTACAACACACAGCAAAAGACCAAGCCCCAACAGGGAAGTCAAGGCAGGAACTTCAGACATTTCCATCACACCAACGGTCAAGAGCGGAGAGCAACGGATGAACCCATGGTTGTTTGCTTGTGATTTCTCTACTCTTATATAGTTCAGGACTCTCTGCCTTAGATAATAGTGCCACTCACAGTGATCTGGGTCTTCTCACATCAATTAACTTCATTAAACCAGTCTTCCACAGATATGCCCAAGAATCCAATCATGTGTAATTTCATTCCAGGTGACCCTAGGTTGAGTTGAGTTGACATTTAAAGTTAATCATCATGTCTATCTACCCACCTGTTTGAGGTGAGTTTATCTGCTGATCTACCCTCCACATAAGCTTTGAAGCTCATTTTGCTCCTGAATATATATCATTTCTGCTTTTGTCACTACTTCTTCAAGAGCTACCTCACTCCAGCAGTTGGAGATGTCATAGTTCAACATGTCTACCTATGCTACAGGAGTCCATCAGCATCTACCATGATTCTTTCCTTCATTCCAGAGAAGGGTGGCACAGTTGAGCTTAGACACCCACCAGTGAGTTTCCTCAGCTAATTTCCTACCCACTTTTCTTGTTCCAAAGAGCTCAAGTCACCATCTCTGCCAATGAAGAGATATCTGGATTTCTGTTGAATATTTACCAAAAAAAGAAAGAACCAGAAGAGGGCTGACAGAGTCTAGAAGGCAGAATGCTTGTCTTACAAGCATCAGGCCTTGAGTTCAGTCCTCAGAGCCTGTGTAAAACAAGTCCCCATGCTAGAGAGGCAGAGAGAGGTAGATCCCTGGGGCTCAATGGCCAGTTAGTGCAGCTGGATTACCAAGTTCCGAGATCAAAGATAAACAGTAGTGTGAGGAACGACATCTGAGGCTGAACTCTGGCTCCATACAGGCATGACTACACACACACACACACACACACACACACACACACACACATGCCTCTGCATACATGAACATGCATATACACATACACATGTAAGAAGAAAAGGGAGACAATTGAGAAAGTTCATTCATTCACATATCTATTTCTTACTCAAAGCTTTCTTTCAAAAGTAGTTCGACACTGAAGGTGATCTAAATAAAAGAAACTGGACTCACACAGATAAGACCCTCAAGCCCTTGGGAAGCCAACCAGAATATTCGACTTCTAATGCCAGTCCTGTGGGACTGGCACGCTAACAGTGAGATTGAAAGGAAGGGTCCTGATACCCAAGCGGATATAATTAGCCTCTAGAGGGAACTCACATGCGGAGAGGTGTTTTCTAATGGTTTTACAATTCTCATTTCACCATGGGAGAATCACCAGGCTCTTCCTGTGGTCAAACAGGGACCTCCTTGTTTTGAAGAATGGCTATTAGTAATTGTGGCTATTAGTAATTGTCCCCCACGCCTTCCCTACATGTGCTACGGATGCTTCTCCTGCCTGAGTCCTGTCTGGCTTTCCCACCAAACACATTTATTTTCAACAATGGAAGAAATTTACTGTCTTTCAGACAGAGAGCTGTTTTTGGCCAGGGGCTTTTAGCACACTGGCAAGAACTAAAATAACTCCTTGTCCCTTTCTACTATAACCTTGGACTTTCAATCACTCAGCCCCAGCACTGGAAGACTCCAGCTTGGCAGGAGCAGGGACTTCAAACCATGTTTATGGTCACCAAATAATGAGGCTGTTTGAGCAGCTGATAAGAATAGAGTTTATCGGACTGATAAACTCCATGTGCTTGTTATTATGTTCACACTTCTAGAGAAGACAAAAAGCAAACTCATGTCTTGAAAATGCTATGAGTGAGGGTTTCATGAGAGCAAACAACTGTTCTTACCGGCAAGAGACAAATGGCAGTTATTATTGCTCTGTGCCTAAGATTTCTATGGGAAGCCTAAGGGGGTAGAATTCTGGGGACAGCATCACTCTGCTTGAAGTGATCACAGAATGAGTCACCTGAAAAAAGCTAGCCAGGGCTGATAGAATTGATCAGTTTAAGACACTAGTTTTATAACAGAAGTGCAAGCAATTTTTTTCTGATTAAATAAAAATTTATTTATTTTTACTTTATATCTATCTGTGTATCATCTATATCTACACATACACACACACACACACACACACACACACACACACACACTACTACTACTACTACTATATGCACATATGGGAGGATTACTGCCTGCAGGAGTCAGCTTTCTCTAAAGCAAGGATTGAACTCAGGTCATCAGGATTAGCAGCAAGCTCCTTTCACCTCTCAATGGTCCAACTAGCAGAAACTTAACTGGAGGAAGTCATGGGTTATTGGTCTTTTGTACCCACACATTTGTCAGTTCTTTTCATTTGCAGTAGAGCTGGCTGAGACACCTTTCCCTCCTTCCTTTCATCCGAATGTTCTTTCCCACGCTTGCTTGGTTGTTTTGTTGTTTGTCTTTGCTGCTGTTGTGAGGGAGGAAGGTAGCCTAGACAGACGGAGACCCGATGTATGTCAAGTCAGCACAAGAGAATGTCAACAGATGTAGGGTAAGATTTTGCATAATCCTATGTTACATGATATCTCTATCCATTCATTAAGGGCCACACACGTGTGCTTCTGAGGTCATCTCTACTTCTAGTGACTCATTTCATGAACACTGAAAAGGAACCCACCAAGTAGGGTCATGCAGGGCAAAACTACAAATCGGTTAGAATATGTTTAGCTAAATAGTCTGTTTGCAAAGTGACAGTAGCCTGAATAAGGAACTATTTATCCCATGTGAACTTATACAGGTTAAAGCCATGGAAACATGATATGGTGCTCTACCAGAGACAAGGTTCCTGCATGTCCCATCAGTCACAGGGGTTCACACCCATATGTGTGTGTGTGTATCTGTGTGTGTGTGTGTGTGTGTGTGTGTGTTTGAGAGAGAGAGAGAGAGAGAGAGAGAGAGAGAGAGAGAGAATATATCAATCACCAATCACTATATATATATCTCACATTCCACAGCAGTACATAGTTTAGGTCATGGAAAGGAAAAGCAGTTCCCCTTTGATGGACTGACCATGGATTGTGTACATTACTTTAACTCTTACTGTCCTATCTTAGTAAGATGGCGGATTGTGTTTGTCAGTTTCACGTTACTACAACAAAATATCTGAAGCTATTAATTTTTAATGAGAAAGTGTTCGAGTAGGCTCATAATGTAAGAGGCTCCAATGTGCAATTCCATGGTCTTTTTGCTCTGGAGCTGGGGTAAGGTAGCACGTAATGATCACACTCTTGACAGAGCAGTCCTACTCTGTACCAGGAAGCAAAAGGGCTGGAAAGGAGTAAGTTCGGGTCTCACGTTCATCTTCAAGGGTATAGTTATGTTTTATTTCTGTTACCAACAGTCAACAGCTTATGACAAAAAGCAACTTAGGGGTCAGCGTGGTTTATTTGAACTTACAGTTCCAGGTTTCTGTCTGTCAGAGTAGAGAAGTCAAGGCTGGGATTTTATCCAGCTAGTCACATCAGATTCATAGACAAGAGCAGAGAGAAATGAATGTGTGTCTACTAGCTTGCTCATGCTTTGTTCAGCTTCTCTGCTCAGATAGGTCAGGACCCATGCCTAGAGAATGGCACTACCCAAAATAAGATGGGCCTTCCCACATCAGTTAATTTAATTAAGATAATTCCCCAGCGATCTCTCCACAGGCCAACCCAATGTAGACAGTCTGTCATTGCAACTTTCTTCCCAGCTGATTCTGGGTTGTAAAAGCTTACCATTACAGATAATCTACATAATCACTCTTCAACAGTCTAATGATTTTCAACTAGGCAACACCATCTATTTCCCAATAGTGCCACCCTAGGGGCTAAGCATTTAAGCCATGGACATTCATGGAACATTTAAGGTTTCAACTACAGTAAACACATGGTGCTTTGGACACAAATCCCTCATCCCAAGTTTCCTGGGTTAAAGTCTTGGTCCCCTGATGATAGCATCATTGACAGGTGATCAGAGTATGATGCTGCTAAATTCATCAGGAGATCATCTATTGATAAGATTGTATCTCAGTGTGCTATAAGGTGGGTCTTAGTGTGAGAAAAGAAGTCACTGGGATATGCCTTTGAAGCATTTACTTTGTACACAGTCTCTCTCTCTCTCTCTCTCTCTCTCTCTCTCTCTCTCTCTGTGTCTGTGTCTGTGTCTCTGTCTCTCTCTGTCTCTCCCCTCTGATTCCTGGGAACAGTGAGCTGTGTAGTGGACTATGTCCTATATTGTCACCCCCAATATATTCTGAACCACTAGAGATATAATGTCAAGGAGTCAGATGCACACTGATTGAATCCCCTGGGCCTGTGAACCCAAAGAAACTTTTCCACCGTTAAGTTGGTATTCTCAGATCTCCCGACACAGTGATGAAAGATACTTACACAGAAATGTGCTGTTGTGAGTAGTGAGTAAGAAGTCCTTTGAACCTGAATTCAGGCAGAATTTCAGGGTGTTTGGGAAGCAGGTTATACAACCACCTAGAATCCTAATGAATACCCAAGAAAGGTGTAATGTCTTTGGGTTGTGAGATCAGAATTCCAGCAAGAATGTTGACAGTAAAGACTCCCTAGGAACCTTCAAACAGAACTCAGAACTTATTGAGAATTTTGTCGGAGATCATGCTTGCTACACCCTGGAATAAACATCTGCATTTTATCCACACTCTGTAGCTTTGTAAGAGGCTGAATCTAAAGGCAATGAACGAGTTAATGGAGCAGAGGAAATTTCAAGGCAGGCCAGCATTGAGCAGCGATTCCGGCTGCTTTTAGCTAGATTTATAATGGGAATTGGTAAAGTAGAGCACAAGGCTTTGGAAATCATGCACTTTGCACAGAAAAGAAGCATGTGTAGAAATTGAAGGAAAATTTGACTAATGGAAAGATCAGTGCTATTCAGAAGGTGTCATGCAGTTTATACCAAGACAGCAGGAAAGGAGTGATGAAGACTAATCAGGAGTTGAGCTGGCCAAGGAATGGATTATCTCCCTATGAGATATTGGAGAATCCCAAAAGGCTCCCAAAACAATACAGGCTATTGCCATAGCTCTTGGTTGGCCATAAGAATCAGATGATAAGATGATATTGCTGAAGACAAGACCTATTTTTTTCTAAGACTCAGAAAAATGAAGTTGGATCTTACCTGACATTTTCTTCCTTACTGGATAGCCATCATGGTACCTGGTCATGGTACACGGCTGCTAGAGAAACAGCCATGAATGGTATTACCCAGAAGTTAATGCTCCAATGATACAACACAGAATTAACAGGCAAGATGTGCCCACTGATGTGATAGTGGAACAAAGGTTCAGGGGGTAACCAAGCATTTTTAAATTGGATTTGAGGTGGGATCTATTCCACTGGAGGGAATTTATATCTAGCACAGGAAAGCTGGCTTTGAAAAAAGCTCATGACTCTGATGGTCATAGGACCTAGAAGAGACCCTAATATTGTTGTTTTGCCAAATGGAGATGTTATCAAACTTCCTTCTAAATATTTATGGTTATATACATAGTTTAGTGTGTCCCTTAAACTTGGCTAGAGAAGATTCTTTCTGGAATGATCAGTAATTATTGCAGAGACTTATAACCATTCTAAGTGCTGAGAAAGAGTGCTCATCCCAAGTGTAACATCTATGTTAATCTTTCTCATTCATAAAGGCCCCAAGAACATTGTGGGTGAGGGGACAGAAGGAATGTAACAGCCAGAGGGTGGGAGAGGTGATGTGAAAGGCTGTCTTATAAACATGATTTTGGCCACTGTGGAAGAGAACATGGAGGGGAGAGGAGAGATGTTGGAGATCCCTGAGGGAGAGGGACATTGAAGTTACATACAGTTCTGATGCAGTATTTACATGCATGAGATTGTCAAAGAATACATAAAAGATTTTCTGTTTGGAAAAAATTGACACAACCCTATCTATCCATCCTAAGCCCAAGTGTATAAAATGTTAATTCATCTGAAAAAAATCTCAAGACCTCTTTGAGAAGAATCTGCCAGGAAGCTCAGCTAATCTTGGACAATTAGATTCACTTTACCATGATCACACGATCATCTCATGTACTGAAATTGGAATGATACAAATAGATTAGTATGCCCCACACCCATACAAAGATAGCATGCAAACTCATGACATACTGCATGTTTATATGTGTGAGGACAAGAAGCCAACATCCTGGCCAAGACCTCAGAACATTAGATATGACAAGAACATGGAATATCTGCTGAGGAAAGCCACAACTATGAGCATAACCCACCCAACAAGTAGCTATGTGGTCTGTCCACACTTGGGTAGGGTAGCCTGAATCTTGTGGAGTTACTGAGTCACTGTGTAACTTGGATTTCACACCAGGAGCTACAGGATTTTATCTTAGCTCTGTTGGGGATTTTAATCTTTGGTCCCATCCCACCTTTCTATGCTTACTCCTTTTAAGAAAGGAAATATGTGGCAGCCTGTTTCCTGAGCATGTGTTCAAAGCATGCAACTTTATCCTGGATTTCCACAGGAGATCATAGATAACAGTTGTTGCCTTAAGTTCCAGAGGAGATTTTGATCAGTACCAGAATTCTTAAGGTGTTGTCATCTTGAAGTTAGACTAAATGCAATTCTCAGTCCTAGAGTTGGACTAAATAAAGTTCATATCATCAGGCATAATGTTTTGGGGTCTAAGGGGATTATGGTGTGGTCTAAACTGTAGCAAGACTTTCAGAACATGATCAGTTAATCCGGGTTATGTTTTTGTTAGTGGGTAAGTTCATTGATCTATCCATAAGTTGATGCCATGTTGGTAGGTAACAGATACTAAGACCTGGGGTTGACTGGATAAAGTAGACCATTAATGGCATGCCTTTGATGGGTTAACTTTGAGTCCAAATTCCTCTAATCGACCTTTTTCTTCTTTTTTTTCTAAATTATACCGATGTGAGACAAAGACGATTCTCCTGTTGGGTGTAAAAATTCATATTCACAGAAGTTGATGGGTTCTTGAGTTTTCCACTTGAAGTACCACATACAGCACAAGGCAGGGCTTTTCCTCTAGGAGAAAAGCCCAATACAGACAGTTCTCTCAGAACTTATATCTTATCATGAAGCACTTTGAAGTTAAATCTTTGCCCAGAGAGTTCCCACAGTAAAGGGTCTTCACAGTGAAAGTCACTGGGAAGATGCAACCATTCCAGCCCTTGCCTGTGACTGATGTGTATAGAGATCTCGAGACAACTGCAGAGGCTTGAGACCAGAATGCCATTCAACAGCTGCAGATCATAGGGGCCTGCTGTCCTTTCATGTCCCTTCAGCCTGTACATCCTGCCTTCCTTCTTGGGGGAGGTGGCAGCTGGTACAGAGAAACATCTATGCATCTCAGAAACCATGTCCAATTTTTAGCACTTTCTAGTGGCAGACTGGTGGACATGGCTCACCTCGAATGAGTCTTAAATGCTTGCTTCAGACTCAGGGCTTTGGGGATGAAGAGATGGCTCAGCAGCTAAGAGCACAGACTGCTGTTCCAGAGGTCCCAAGTTCAATTCCCAGCAACCACATGGTGGCTCACAACTATCTGTAATGGGATCTGATGCCCTCTTCCGGTGTGTCTGAAAATACCAACAGTGTACTCACTTACAATAAATATATCTTTTAAAAAACAAAACAAAACAAAACAAAAAAACATAAAACCTCAGACTCTGGAGTCAGCATCACTGCATGGTCTTTCTGCATGCTCCTGTATCTTTCCCTTCATGACTTAGTGGCAATGATGGTTTCTTAAGGTGTCAATTGCTTGTGTCATTCCAGGTGACTCCAATCAACTATGTATAACATCTTTAAGCTGTGGCTTAAAATTTTCTTTCTAAATCCTTCTTACTCTTCTATACAAACACATTCTTATCTTTGCTACACAATGTTCTAGACATGCACACCAAGACAAAGCTTTTAAAGACTGTGTGGTGTGCTGGGTACAGAAGAAAGATCGAGAATGAGCATTTATAAATAAATGGGTAAGTATAAGAAGACAATCTGAATTGTAACAGATATGATATCTGTTTTTCCAAGACATGAGTCTGAGGTGTTTTGTAGCTCATGAAGAAAGCAAAATAAATGCAGTATCAATCTCTCACCTTTGTGTCAGTATTGAAACCACATTTGTGCTCTGTGAAATCTCTGAGTTTATATGGTTTCCAGACACTGAGTGGGTGAAGGTGCACTGTAAAATCCTCCAGGCAGTCATACAGAGGATGTGATGGCTTGAATATGCTCGGCCCAGGGAAAGGCACTATTAGAAGGTGTGGCCCTGTTGGAGTAGGCGTGGCCTTGTTGGAGTAGGTGTGTCACTGTGGGCATGGGCTTTAAGATCCTCATCCTAGCTGCTTGGAAGTCAGTATTCTGCTAGCAGCCTTCAGATGAAGATGTAGAACTCTCAGCTCCTCCTGCACCGTGCCTGCCTGGATGCTGCCATGTTCCTGCCTTGATGATCATGGACTGAACCTCTGAACCTGTAAGCCAGCCCCAATTAAATGTTGTCCTTATAAGAGTTGTCTTGGTCATGGTGTCTGTTCACAGCAGTAAAACCCTAATTAAGACAGAGGGTGTCATACTCAGATTCAAAATCTTCCCCAGATCCTCTCTCCATCAATTCTAAATGACCTAGACTCTCCAGATAATTCTCCTGAAGTAATTACCCTAAAACGCACATTAAATCACAATCATGGAATGACAAACTGTTCATGCTTTGAATAAGAAGAGCTTCCTCTGCTCTCATGGTCCAATCCTTAGAAGAGGCAACAAATGGGTGTCCTAGGTAAGTCCTAGGACGGGCTCATCATCACAATGGCTGTGTCTCACACTGACAGTTTTGTCCCAGCTCTGAGCCGAAGCTATTCCCTTAGTGGGCATTTCAGTTCCTCCTGCTGCTTATTTAGCAAATTATTACTTGATGATTTTCTAGACCTATAGATTCAAGGAAGGAATTAATACTGTTAGAGGAAATTGTTCCCACACTGCATCTGCTTCCCCACCCCGTAGTGCTATCACCAGCATTATTAACACACTGATTTCCTCCCGACTTTCAGTCAAAGCATAGATTTTCTGCTTGTAAAGTTCTTTGCTACTATTTCAATTCGAAGTATAATAGGTTGGCATTGTTGTCCTGTTTCCTCTTCTTCTTCTTCTTCTTTTTTCTTCTTCTTCTTCTTTCTTCTTCTTCTTCTTCTTCTTCTTCTTCTTCTTCTTCTTCTTCTT
>JADRCH010000123.1:2315972-2331536 GCA_019843965.1 Rhynchomys soricoides
GAAAAAGAAGTAACGTTTGGAAACACGCCTGTAAAAGAGTTGACAAAAGGCATCTCTAAAAACTGATCCCCCCCAGAGCAAGACTGTTATGGGTGCTGAACGATTCATCTCTGAATGGATACATAAATAAGTAATAAAAATAAATAAAACAGAACAGGAAAAAAATATACCATGCACATTTGCATGCATGTGTTATATGAACAGATACTGTAAATAGGAAATGTAGCTCAAAGTTTATTTGCCTTCCACAGTTTCCAAACTTGATTTATTATAAACAAAACCTAGATATTTTCCCAAATTAATGTATTTTCTTAATTTTAAGGGAACAAGCCTAATATTCTGGTATCGCTCTTTATAATTGGAGGTTATCCAAGACAGAAAAAGTGGATATTTATGTAGAAACGTCAAAGCCAATAAAAGGAGCGTAAATTATTCAGTTTTCATAAATGAATAGACATTGCCAAGCCCGTCTTAAATCTAGCTGCAGGGAATAAGATGTGTGTCCTATATCACCATATATTTTATATTTGTAAGCCAGAATACGTTAGACCCAAAATATTTTAAAAGAAAATTAAGATATCACATCTAGTTCTTCCTTCCTGCTTGATAGGGAACTGGGTGTAAGAGAGACATATCAAAATTTAATTATTTCCTGGGGCTGGAGACATGGCTCAGTGGCTAAGAGCTCTGGCTGCTCTTGCCAAGGACCAGGGTTTGGTTCCCTGAACCCACAGCCAGCAGCTCACGACTGTGTGTGCTCCATGTTCAGGCTACCTGCCACTCATTTGGCCTCTTCAAGAATCTGCCTATGTTTGCTGCGTGTCTGTGCACAGGCGCACACATAAACTAATACATGAGTCATTACGTTGCCGTCCTTTACTATCTGATTATGCAAGCTCATATTTCACAACTGTTTGTTAGTGTGTATTCATTATACAGTGTGACAAGTGGAGAAGCATACACTTTTGCTCCTGCCTTGTCCCACATGCCAGCGTGCACACACGTGGATGGGAGCCAGAGGTCGACGGTGAGTACATCTCTCCCCCACTCTCAGCTTCATTCTTTGAGATCAGAACACTTACTGAACCTGTAGCTAACAGGTTTGACCTGACTAGCTGGCCAGCAGGGAGCCTCCTATCTGTCCCCTCGCCCCAGCACTGGGGTTACAGGATGTGCCACCATACCTGGATTTTTACATAGAGCTTAGGATCTCAAACTCTGGTTCCTATTCTCTCATAGCAGGAACTTTATGTTGTCATTTCCCAGAGCACTGCTGTGGTACACATATTAAGACATTTTGTTTTTTCCCCTACATACTTAAATGAAACTTCCACCGAGATTGTTTGATATTAGTTTATTAAAACTTCATTATCATAAATTTAGTGTCATTTGTATAACATATGCATATATTAATATAAATTTATTAATTTCACATAGTGACATGCCCATATATACATATGTATGACATATAATATGTAATGATATGGGAGCTAATTTTTAAAGTTTAAGGATATTCCGTACCCCAAATATGCTACTGAGATATTGTCGGTTTTAAGTCACTTCATAAACAAGAGTTCAAGGTGGCTTCCATGAGTCTGAAAAGCAGATGAAGCTCCCTATGGAAGGTGATGCTCCACAGCACAGAGAAAGTACCATTCTCACCCTCAAGGATGGAGCAGTGAGGCTGAGAGAAATCCACCTAAATAATCCATGCCAATGAAGCCTTATCATATTGGCCACTTCTCTATTAATTACCTTGTTCAATCTTGTCTTCACAGTCTAATGAATTTCAGTGTGCAGTTGACTACAGGAGATTCCTTTTTTGCCCCTTACAATGTGTAAAACTTACATTAATAAATTATAATACATGTGTATAGTTTTCCTTGTTGATCCCTCAGATTAATTTCACTCAGGTTCGTCATGAAATTGGGAGAAATATTTTCTTCACGGCTGTAGTGACGAGTTAGATAAAGTAACCAAAACTCCTCCAAAAGGCCCTTACCATAAGGTTTCAAAAAATGAAAAAAAAGGAAAAGAAGAAATAAAAACAAACATGGAAGAAAAAAAGTAAGAAAGTATATTGGTATGATCTGGGGGAAAGCATCAGCAATGGGGAAAGGAGAACAAGAGACAGGCGACATGGACTCTCCCAGGCCAGGTGATTGGCCCAGATCCCCACAGGTCCATGCGACCTTCTTACAATGGCAAGAAGTATAGCATGGGCTGTGTGGCCAGCCTTCCAGCCCAGCCAGGGTTAGTTCTGACCCTGAAATGAATGGAGACTGTTCCAGAGATCCACATTGGTACATGCAGAAAAATAACTGACCCAGTCGCCACACTTCAACTGGCTCAGCTACAATGTAACCCTTATACCCAAAGGTCAGGGAGCATTGTGGAGAAAAGGAACAGAAAGATCAAAGCTGCCAGAGGGCCAGGAAGTATCCTGTGAAACAGCATCTTCTAGGCAAGACAGGAAGCTGTACCTGTGAGATGTCACCAATTTGTTTGCCGGAAGAATCTCACTATAATGATAGCAGTAGGTGAAGTGGCAACCTGGATGGGGGTATCCCACAGGCTTCTAGGTGGAGAGCTACAGGGAGTCAGTGGCTTCAGAGGGAAGAGTCAGTCTTCTCCAGGGAAGAGGCTTCTAAGTGCTTATTTAATCCCAAATGGTCAGCTCTAAAACATATAAACACAAGCAACACCAAATAGACACAGTAGATTGATTGTGTGTGCCTGTGTATGTGTGTGTATGGATGTGTGTGCATGTGTGTGCATGTGTATGCATGTGTGTGCATGTGTGTGCATGTGTGTGTATGTGTGTGCATGTGTGTCTGCACGTGTGTGTATGTGTGTATGTGTGTATAACAATAGCAACTAAAAAATTTGAGGTCATGGGTTTGAATGCAATCAGGGAAGGAGGCATGGGAGGAATTGGAGATGTTAAAATGTTAATATAGTACTCATATGAAATTCTCAAAATATTTAATTAAAAATGGAGGTAATGTGGGTGAATAAAATCAAGATGCATTATGCCTACATATGAAAATGTCAACAATACTTACTACTATGTTCAATTACTGTATGTTGAGGTAAAACATAAAAAAATCCTCTAAGAAGAAAGGGGTAAAAATTGTGTTCCCTTTCTCTGCCTCTGCCTCTGCTTCTGCCTCTGCCTCTGTCTCTGTCTGCCTCTCTCTCCTCTTTCTTCTACAGATGCGTTCTACTCACAGAACCTTTGTGTCCTGTGACGTAGACTCCATATTAGAGTTAGGAATGCTCACAAGAGCATGTATGGGTGGGAGTTATTCTGCACCGATATCTTTAGGAAGTCATAGCTACAACCACTTACAACTCAGAAGCCAAACAACCACACTACTCATGTGCCATCTTGTTGCTGTGATAAAACACTCTGACCAAAAGCAAGCTGGACAGGAAAGGGTTCATTTGAGGTTCTCTTCTGGGCTATAGTCCATCTTTGAGGGAAAAGAGAACAGGAGCTCCCAGCAGGACTCGAAGCAGAAATCATGGTGGAAACAGGTCTCCTATCTCACGCACAGGCTTACGCTCAGTTGGCTTTCCTATACATATCTTAGGACCGTGTGCCAAGGGATGGTGCCATCCACAGCGGGCACAGGAGAACTCTCCTACTTCAATTAACAATCGAGGCAATGTCTGTAATTCAATCTGATTGAGGCACCTTCTCAGTTAAGGTTCTGCTAGGTGACTGTAGGCTGCATCAAGTTCAGAGATAAACCATGACATACTATCCTATGTTAAACGTATGCACTACCTTCTGATTAAAACATGTTTTGTGCTCTTGTCTCCTGACAGAGTATCTCAGCTGGAAAGCCTGCAACCTTTGGAGAATTCAAACCTTTGAAACAAAGTTTCCTTTAAAGAAACTCAGAATGTTAAGACTCTGGCTGGAGAGTAGAGCCCCGGGGTGCATCAGAACTCCTTCTGTCCTTAGGGAGCAGGAGCGACAGAAATGGATCATTGGTGTGCTGCAGAAGACAATGAAGTGACAGACAGCTCTTACCATACGTTCCTAAGAATGGCGTGGCGAATGTGTCAGCAAATGCAGTAAACCCTTTGTTACCAGCATCAAGGAAGTGGAATTCTAGCTGTATTCATAGGCTTCTTGCCCCTTCTGATGGATTGTATTTAACCAGGTACTTAGGAGTGTTACTAAGTCGTCAGTCAGTTGACTCTTCAAATATATATACATATATATATATATATATATATATATATATATATATATATATCAAATATATTCAGTCCACGTATCTATTCCTTCAAGAAATTAATTGTGCCTATAAACACCTAACCCTACTTGGGTTACAGCAGGTGAGACAATTACTGGATATTGAGAGCATGTATCCACTATAGCAAATCTCAGACAAATTCCGTTGTATGAAATTTTAACTAAATAAAATGTAAAACGCTAACGAGATATACAAACACACACACACACATCATTTTATAAACATGATTAATTTGCTATGATAAATTATTTGAACAGCTTTATCTATTTTTATTGTATGTGTATGTGTCTGCCTGCAGCCTGAATGTATATGTGCACACGACGAGCATGCATTACCCACTAAGGCTAGAGGAGGACATGAGATCCATTGGAACTATGGATGGTTGTGAGCCACCATGTGGGTGGCTGGGAACTGAATCCAGGTCCTCTGCAAGAGCAGCAAGGGCTCTTAAGAGCTGGGCCATCTCTCCAGTTACTGAATATGGCATATTAAAATGCCATCAAAACACTTTAATTGATTTTATGAGATGATTTTAAAATAAACTCTTTGTTTTCTGCCTTTTCTGCAACCTTTCTGTCTATCCCTCCTCCCTCCCTCCCTCCCTTCCTTCCTTGTCTCCTGCTGCTGTGGGTTGAGTATAGTACTGTGTGTGCTAAACCGATGTTCCATCACCAAGATTCACGTGTGTGCTTTGCTTGCATGTTCGTCTGTGCACCACATGCATACCTGGTGTCTACTGAGGTTAGAAGATGGGGACCCCAGGACCTGAAATTACAGGATCTGTGCTCCACAGGGTTGGTGCTAGGACCTGAAACCAGCACTTTCAAAGCTTACCTGAGCATTCCTCACAGCTGAACTGTTTCTCTAGCCTCTTCAGTCCCCTCTAAATGTTATTTCAATGAAAATTCTCTTCCTGGAGGAAGCACTTTCTCATGTATTTTCAATCCCCTTTTCTTCAAAATTGTCATTCTTTAAATAAAAAGTGCCCTATGTGGCTGCGTGTGGCTGCGGTTTTAAGGGCAGCCAGGCCTGTGAAGTGCATCAGACACTGTTTCTGTTTCCTATGCTACTGCTACATGGTCTAAAACTTCTCATTCTCTTTCATCCTCCAATCCTACACAGATCCGAATTAGCTAATTGGGAACATTACGAACCTTTTTAAGTAATTGAAGCCATTGCTACTCCGCTGTTACTGTGTTACATTTTTAATTTATTTTCAGTGGGGTTTATATTCATCAAAAAGAGTCAATTAAAGGCAGCCATAGCTAGGGGGACCATGCTGCCTTTCTGATTAGGAATCAATAAGAAATGACTTGAGATTATGTAAGATTGAGTCAATATGATTTAAGAAGCTGGAGAGGCAGACAGAGAAGGAAAATGGGAGAGAGGCTCTGGGCCCTGACAGCTCCAGGCTGAGCAGCTCTGACTTTCAAGGAGAGGAAGCCATGAGAGCAACGGACACTGACCACAGCCAGCGAGCGGGTGGATCTCATCTCCATTCCTCTTGGGCCTCAACTTTGCCTCATCCACCCATCTACAGCTTTTCTTTCCAGATGGATTTCTCTCTGCAGACATGCTGACATCATTTCTACACACCTTTTCCAACCTGAGATGATTTCCAGACTAGCTGGAAACACATACACACACACACACACACACACACACACACACACACACACACACTTGCATACATGATACATGAACATATACATACACACGCATACATCCACCTCTGCTTGGTATCTGGAAAGCATTACTACCTACTCCTTTGCTCATTGCCCTGGCTCCGAGATCTCATACAGATTTGGGGTTTCGCTATCACGATCTTGCCATCCATGGGTGTGTGTGAACACTATATACTTCCCTCTGAACTCTGGCGTGTGCGTCTACCTGCTCATTGAAGCCTGTCCTGTGTGTCAGCAGGTTCCCCAAAGTTTTAGAAATCTCTACACCGATTTTGTGATTTCCTTCCCTGTAAAATTGCTAATCCCGTAGTCTCCATATTGTAAGTCATTAACCTCACTAACACAACAATTTGGGACACAACTGTGGCCTCTTCTGCTGTTCACATTGTATAGTTAGTTTCTTTGCATACTGGTTTTAAGTCTTAGAGTACGCCATTGTCCCCATGTTAATCTGACTCCCTCCATCACTCTAAAGAGGGTCCCTGGTGTAGGCTGTCAAATACAATGTCAGATCTGGTCATCTATGTGTATAAAATTCACCCAGAGCCTGACTATGTCTCATATAAACTTTTCTACCATTTGAGTCTGTGTGCCCATTGTCTCCTGCCTCCACCATTGACATCAATGATCTTCATGTCACATCAAAAGTGATTACATTGGTCTCCCGGAGCTCCTACCACAAATGACTACTCACTGGGTGGTGTGAAGTAATGAAAACCTATTCTCTACAGCTCTGGACTTTGAAAGTATAAAATCAATGTGTAGGTCAAGCCTCAGTGTTATCGTTTCCAGCTTCTAGAGGCAACTGGAACCTTTGCTGTTCACTGGCTTGCAGATGCCTCGTTTTTTTGAAGCGTTTCTGTGTCTAAATGTCTCTCCTTTGATAAGAATGCCTGACAGCCAGGACTTGGACCCTAAGTCTGTGGTTTCTACTTCTTCATTTATCAACAGGGCTATCAATGCTGTGTATTTCTTTTAATACAGATTATTGGTAGAAAGGGAAATTGATGTTACAGAGTTGTATGCACTGCCTAATAAGTTCTCTCTCTAAATGACTTTCCAGTCATCAACACAAAAGCAAACTAGCACACACTTAGCAGTGGAGAAACCTAGAAGATTCTACCCTTATGTACTGAAGGGGTGGCTGCCTGTCCATCATGGGCATCACAGCATAATGTAAATTTAAAAGGTGAGAATGTACTTGTGGGGGTGAGTAAGCAGCAGAATCAGAAATAAAGGCAAAACGAGGCATGATCTACAAAACAATAACACTCCACTTCTCAATAATGCCAAGGTTAAAAATCGCAAAGACGCTTCATTAGTCAGCAGGAAGGATGGCTGAACAGAACCGAAACCAAACCCAGTGCTTGCTGCTGAGTGGGTTCTGAGCCAGAAACAAAATAGTGCACTGTTAACTCTACTGAGATCATTAATACACAAATTATCATTTCTGTGGTAATAGCAATGATATAATCTTATAATTATATTCATTATTAATAGCATATAATATTAATAATCATAACTTAATAGTAAATCAATTATTTTAATTAAATTTAATTATTTAATTATTGATTGATTAATATAATATAGTATCTTTCTGCTTTCAGCACTGTAGGAAATGCTTCTGTGCATAGGAAGTACACAGCGAAGGAGCTTGGGGTATGGACACGGAGCCTGTTAGACAGAGCGGCAGAGTCCATGAGACTCGATCTTAACAACTAAAGCGTTTGAGGTAAGAGGAAATCAGATAAGTGACTCTTGCTGTTTTTGTAATTTTTTTGTTTGAAACTATACAAAATCAGGTGAAATGATCACATTTTTACAAATGAATTGTATCCTCGTTAACATAAAATTTTTCATTCAATTTATATCATTTTAATATTACAGAGCACTTCAGGGAGATATTACAAGAAGAGCCATCTACAAAGCATCTTCTGCTCCCCATACTGGCTTTAAGAGATTCCCCAGACATAGAACACTCTGGTAAGAGGCTTCCTTGGCACCTGTCCTCATTGCACTTGGGCTGACTTTTCTGACCCGTTCTGATTGAATGCACAGATAGTGATGATTATAGACTGCCATCCACTACCTGAGGAAGTCGAGATCATTTAATAAATAAAGTGTTGATAAGAAGGTGTGGTGACGTGGACCACAGCGTGTGCACCAGCAGTCAGAAAGCCAAGGTCTCCTAGAACTGATCCAGAGCGTCCTGAAGAGTGCAGGTGTGAGCCTCGCAGATTGACAGCCGTTGGGGCAGGTGTAGCATCCAACAGCATGCATGTGGTAAGCAGAAAAGGTAAGCCTTGCACCGTGCCACTGCCTAACTGCCAGGGGTCTGGAAGGTAATCTTTGCAAAATACCACCATCGTAACTTCAGTTACGGGGCTGAAGGTGAGCCTGGCAGAATTCCAGTCTAGCTGCCATGGCTCAACTTTCTTTCCCCATCAATTTATTTTTGTATTCACTTGACACCCTGATGCCAGGCCCCGCCTTTTGTCCCACTCCCCCCTCACACAGCCCCTTCTCCCATCCCCCTTCCCCTCCTCTTTTGAAAAATGGGAGGCCCCGCTGGGGATCAACTCACCCTGGCACATGGAGTCATTGCAGAGCTAGGCACATCCTCTCTTGTAAAGGCCAGATAAGGCAGGCCAGCAAGCGAAATGTGATCCGCAGGCAGGCAAAAGAGTCTGGGAGAGCTCCTGTTCTAGCGCAGCAAGACAACTGAAGGAGATCAAGGGATACAATTAGAAAGGAACAAGTCAAAGTATTGCTATCTGAAGAAGATATGATAGTATACATAAGCGACCTCGAAAATTGTACCAGAGAACTCCTACAGCCCATAAACACCTTTAGCAAAGTGTTTAGCAAAGACACAAAATTAAATCAAAATAATCAGTAGCCCTTCTTTATATATATGAGAAACAGGCGGAGAAAGGAATTAGAGAAACAGCACCCTTCACAATAGCCACAGATCATATAAAATATCTTGGTGTAACTCTAACCAAGCAAGTGTGAGACCTGTAAGACTAGAACGTCAAGTCTCCAAAGAAAGAAATTGAGGAAGATATCAGAAGGTGGAAGGCTCATGGATTGGGTCTGCTTTCATACTCAGCCAATGTCTGTCTGTCTGTCTGTCTGTCTCTCTCTCTCTCTCTGGATTGACCTCATTTCCCCATGTGGCGTGATGGAAGGAGCTAGTTGTTACAGCTGAGATTTCCCAGTTACCGGAGAGGTTACCGAGATGACTAAACCCAGATTCCTGCTAACTTGTCCGTCTCTGTGAATAGGCTGGTGTAAGCAATTATCTTAGAGGTGAAATATTTCCTGCTATAATGACAAATGAGATTTATATATCAGAAATTCTAATAACCAAACTCTGAGCCAAGGTGGCGGTGGTGGTATGTGTGTGTGTGTGAGCGCACACACACGCGCGCGCGCTTTCACACAAGTGCGCAAGTATGAGGTATTCAATCGAGTCACTAGGGGGATTTAATTAGCATGAAATGAATTCTTAGCTAAGATGCTAGTTGCAATTGGTAAGCTGCTGGGAGAGGGAAAATCAGTTTTCTTCCCCAATGCAGTGGCGCTGAGGATATAAATCACACTCCAGGGCAGGCTCCATGCTCAGGAGTAGTTGGCCATCACAAATTGGACTCGATGTGCTTTTGTGGTTTGTCTCAGTTTCGGTTGGGTTAATTTTGTTAAAGAGAAAGAACATGAAATGTCAAGGGTAAGGAGGTGGGGTGGGGTGGGAAGGATTGAGAGAGGAGAGAGAATATGATTAAATCAGTGTACAGAATTCTCACAGAATCAGTAAAAACAGAAAACACACTAATGCAAAATACCTGAAAGAAAGAGGGAGGGAGGGAGGAAGGGAGGGAGAGAGGGAGGGAAGAAGGGAGGGAGGGAGGAAGGGAGGGAGGGAGGAAGGGAGGGAGGGAGGGACAGGCGGATGGATGGACAGACGGATGGACGGATGGATGGAGTGAGGGAGGGAGGGAGGGAGGGACAGATGGAAAGGAGGAAGGGAGGGATGGACAGAGGGAGAAAGGAAGGAAGGAAGGAAGGAAGGAATCGCCTTCTCTGTGTGCACCCCAGGCTCTGCTTCTGTAAGAACAATTAGCTCTGGCTTTGGGAAGCTGCCTTTTCTCATCCTTTCTTTACAGCTTAGGTGAGGAGCACACACCATCTGAAGTAAAATTTAGCATTTGACCCCGTCCCCTCAACACACAAAGATGTTAAGTGAATGGGCATGTCCCCAGTGAGTGTCATGAGCTCTGGCATGGCTGAATGAAGGGACACTGCTCAGGGAGTGTGGTGAGACTTGTGCCTCTCCTGTACCCTAGCCTGTTCCCTGGGATTGATGCACTTGCCTTCCACCTGCATCTGTAGCTGCTGCGAGCAGCATTGCAGGAACTTCTGAACAGACTGCTGAGAAATGGAGACTCAGCGGGGAGGTGGTGGTGGACGCCTTTAATCCTAGCACTGAGGAGACAGAGGCAGGTGGATCTCAGTTCAAGGTCAGCCTGGTCTACAGAGCAAGTTCCACAAGAGTCAAGGCTACACAGAGAAAGTCTGTCTGGAGAAAGTTTAAAAATGAAAGAAAGAAACAAAGAAAGAAAAATAGAAGAGAAGAAAGCAGTGGTCACTAATGTGGAGAAGAGAGATGAGCAAGGGAAAGAAAGAGGTGGGACTTCCTGATGACACAATGAAGGCATCTGCTCCGGCCAGGGCTTTTCAAACTTCATGAGCCAATGAAGCACTTAATTGATACCAGACTGTTCGAGTCAGATTTATTTAATCTTTCATCAAGAACTTTCTGTCTGGTACAAACTTCCAAACAAAACCTAGTGCCTGGGAGGGGGAGGGGTTTGAATGGAGGGCTCAGGACAATTCTACACTTGGCTCAGAGAGAGAAAGCAAGCAGCTAGTCTTTAGGAAATGCAGGCGCTGAAGTCATGGGGCCGAGATCAGATGTGTGAGGGAGTATGGATCCAGGCACAGATCTGTCCTGCCTTGTTTGTAGAATCTGTCTAGTGTACCTACTAATAAATGCACAAGTGTTTACCCTCAGTGAATACTCTATATAGGATTGTGTAAGTTATGACCTCGCCAGGCAATTTGCCAACTGCAGATAGTCGAACTGGAAAGATCAGTGGCCAAGGGCTTGATAATTATAGACATCAAACGAAGCACTTGAAAAACTCTTTGGAGGAGCCTAGGGACTCTGTGAGGCCTGGATTGGTAAGAAAGTATCGAGCATGGATCAAGGAGCTCCACATCAAACCAGATACACTGAATCTAAACCAGATACACTGAATCTAACAGAAGAGAAAGCAGGGGAAAAGTTTCGAACACATGGGCACAGGGGAAAAGTTCTTGAACAGAACACCAATGGCTTGTGCTCTATGATCAAGAATGGACAAATGGGACCTCATAAAATTACAAGCTTCTGTAAGACAAAGGACACTGTCAATAGGACAAAGCGGCAACCTACAGATTGGGAAAAGATCTTTACCAATCCTACGTCCGATAGAGGGCTAATATCCAATGTATACAAAGAACTCAAGAAGCTAGACTCCGGAGATCCAAATAACCCTATCAAAAAATGGGGCAGAGAACTAAACAGAGAATTCTCAACTGAGGAAACTCGAATGGCCGAGAAGCACCTAAAGAAATATTCAATATCCTTAATCATCAGGGAAATGCAAATCAAAACAACCCTGAGATTTCACCTCACACCAGTAAGAATGGCTAAGATCAAAAACTCAGGTGAGAGCAGATGTTGGCGAGGATGTGGAGAAAGAGGAACACTCCTCCATTGCTGGTGGGATTGCAAGCTGATACAACCTCTCTAAAATCAGTTTGGCAGACCCTCAGAAAAATGAACATAATACTTCCTGAGGAGCCAGCTATTCCACTCCTGGGCATATACCCAGAAGATGCTCCAACATGTAATAAAGACACATGTTCCACTATGTTCATAGCAGCCATATTTATAATAGCCAGAAGCTGGAAACAACCCAGATGTCCCTCCACAGAGGAATGGATACAGAAAATGTGGTACATTTACACAGTGGAATACTACTCAGCTATTAAAAACAATGACTTCATGAAATTCACAGACAAATGGATGGATCTTGAAAATATCATCCTGAGCGAGGTAACGCAGTCACAAAAGAATGAACATGGTATGTACTCACTGTTAAGTGGTTATTAGCCCAAAAGTTCGAAATACCCAAGAGTCACTTCACAGCAACATTAGATGTGCTGTGGAGGTCCCAGATGGAGGACTTGGAGAAGGGACTGAAGGAGCTGAGAGAGTTTGCATCCCCAGGGAGGCAGCAACAGTGGCAACTAGCCGGACCCCCGATACTCCTGGAGACTGATCCACCAACCAAAAAAATACACATGGAGGGACTCATGGTGCTGGCCACATATGCGGCAGAGAGTCTTGTTAGCCATCAGGGGGAGGAGAGGCCCTTGGGCCTGAGAGTGTTAGATTCCCCCAATAGAGGAGAATGCCAAGGAGGGAAGATGAGAGTGGTTGGGTGGGTGGTTGGGAGAATACCCCCATAGTGGCAGGGGGAGGGGGGAGGAAATGGGGAGGTTCCAAAGGGGAGATCTGGAAAGGGGGAAACATTTGAAATGTAAATAAAGTAGGAAAAATGGAAAAAAGAGTATTGAGTTAGCAGACTCAGTGGAAACTTGGTAGCAGAGGCAGCAGCAACAGCCTCCGCCCCTAATGCCAAAGGCCAGACAGTTTGCTTCGCCTAAGGCATTACTGACAACTGCTCTAGTGCTTCTGACACTCCAAAAAAATACTCTTCTATTTTTCTATCTTTTCTTTATTTCTTTTTTTAACTGAATCCCACCGCAGAGATTCTCCTCTCTCTTCTTTCCTGATCAAAAATACAACCACAGCTCTAGTTTCTGGATCTGATGACATGCTTTATCTCTGACTTCTAACACGGTTGAGAAAACTATACTGTTAAGGTTGAACCGAATCATCGGAAGAGCTCTGAACTGCCTCTGTCTGAGGCAGTCGCAGAAGAAAATGTTTGTGATTTTATCGCTGCCTTGAATGTCCCACATTCACTGGTTTGGCTTTGTCACTGTGCCTTGTAAGGTCAAAGTCATGATTACTGATTTGGAAATATAAATATTTTTAAAAGCTTAAATTTGTTGGACATTAATAGAGGGATTGTGGTCAATGGGGCAACATTGGGGACCCAGAAGGTGCCAAGGCCAGAGCTTTTGTGGCTGTAGGTCTCCTGTCTTAGAAATACCTGGTGGCCCTATTTTCACGAAGCGCTTTCTGGGTATCAGAGCATGACTAAGTTTGGACAGTTGCACAAACAGATGTGTTTCTTTGGCACCAGGTGCAGTGTTTCTAAGCCGAACATAAAAAATGCAGTGTGTTTCGGGAAATGATGTTTTCCTTGCCCACTTTGAAATGAGATGTTAGGCTGCCGTTCAAAAGGAGAGTCCCAGAGGAAGGATTCAGAATGAATAAACTATTTATTGTTCTGTCTACACAAGCTGGAGCCAATCTAAAGAAGACATCAACAGTGACTGTATTTGAAGTCATAAAGTAAGCCGAGGGCTTCGTCTTTTCACGACTGGGATCCCAACACTCTGCTGTTACTTCTAGAGCAGGAATGATGTAGATTCCAAACAGCTAAGCTCCAGGGAGAAGGACAGCTTACAGTTCAAGGGTAAGTTCTTAAAGCCATGCTCACATTTCTGTAATGATTTTTATAACCTCATGACACATGGGGACAAATAGGAGCGATGTTACCTGCCTTCCAATGGATAGCTAGAAAACAGCTAGGAAATAAACTTGACTCAAAGGCACAGTAGATTTTCTGGATATCTTTGTATTTGTCCTGACTCTTGGTACAGTGTTCTGTGTGACAAGGGACATCATAAAGAATAAGAAGCCTAAAACTTACAGTGCCCAAAATTAAGACTAAGCGTGCTGAAGCACATCTGTAATTCCAGACTTTGGAAGCCTAAGGCAGGGGGTGACTATTTTGTAGCTAGTTTGTTCTATGTAGCAAGACCATGTTTTGTTTGTTTTTGTTTGTTTTGTTGTTGTTGTTGTTGTTGTGTTTTTTAAAAGAAGGTTTCCAGTATAAAATGACAGAGGTTAACACAAAATTATAATTTCTAAAACATTGACTGGTTTACACAGGAACTGAGATATGCTAAGTCTTAAAGTAAAAAAGACACACGAGACAAAGTGGAATGAAACTACAATGCAGTTTCCTAATTAAAGTCTTTTGTCTCAGTGTTGGGGAGTTGCTTTGAAGCAGGTAAGGACTATAACAGTTCATACTGACAGTATCCAGTAAATTCGGAGTGGGCATGGGTGCCTTCTGTAATGCCAGTATTTGATAGGTGGAGACAGGATGTCATCAAGAAAGATGTCTACTGCTGGGTGTGGTGTCTCAGAGGACAGCTATGCTAGGCTCCCATCTGCGAGCATAACAGTGTAGCATTAATAGTGTCAGGGATTGGTTCTTGCCCATGGGATGGGTCTCAAGCTGGCCAGTGATTAGTTGGTCATTCCCTCAATCTCTGCTTCATCTTTATCCCTGTCCTTGTAAGCAGATCAAATTTGGGGTGGAAGGTTTGGTGGGTGGGTTGATGTCCTTATCCCTCCACTGGAAGCCCTGCCTGGCTACAGAAGGTGGCCCCTTAAGGCTTTATATCCCCACTGCTAGGAGTCTCAGCTAGAGTCATCTTGATAGACTCCCTGGGGCCTTCCTGCTCCCACATCTCTGGCACAATCCTAGCAATGACCCCTACTCTATCAACTGCCAATTTCCATTCATTCTCCTGACCCTCTCTTCCCAGCTTTCCCCACACCTGATTCCACCCACCCCTGCCAATCCCCCTCCCTACTCCTCATCCTCCCTCACGCCAAGTTCTTTCCGTCTCTCTGTTCACCTCTGATGACTATTTTATTTCCCCTTCTGAGGGAGAGTCGAGCATCTTTCTGAGAGGCCCCACTCAGCAGCTGACTGCAGCAGATGTGCAGTTTGGTCTTCATGTGTGTCTTCCAACAACTGGTGCAGGGGCTGTTCCTGACTCTGTTGCCTGCCTGTGGAATGCATTCTCCTAACTGAACTGCCTTGTCTGGCCTCAGTTGGAGAGAATGTGCTTAGTCCTGCAGGGACTTGATGTGCCAGAATGGGTTGGTACTCAGAGGTGGCCTCTCCTTTCTCAGAGGAGAAGGGGAGGGGGTGTCAGAAGAGGGGCTACGTGGGAGGGGGACTGGTACAAGAAGTCGAGCCTGGGATTAGGATATAAGGTGAATAAATAAATTAATGGAAAAAAGAAAGAAAGTCGTTTTCATAGATAAGCTAACTCCAGGAATTCAGGTTCAATTAGAAAATTTGTCTCAATAGTGAATATGAATGAGAAGATAGATGTTGTGAACTTTAGGTTTATACACACACACACACACACACACACAGAGACATACACATAGATACACACTCACACACACTCATATACATAATCACACTCACAATACACACTCACACATTCACATCACACTCAGGCACAATCATACACACTCTCACACACAGACACACAAT
>JADRCH010000123.1:2331546-2364950 GCA_019843965.1 Rhynchomys soricoides
TTTCTTTCTTTCTTTCTTTCTTTCTTTCTTTCTTTCTTTCTTTCTTTCTTTTTGACAGATCCCACAGTGTGGCCTTGACCAGCCGGGGAGGGACTTGCTATGTATTGGTAGACCAGGCTGGCCTCAAACTCACAGAGATTCACCTGCATCTGCTCCTAGAGTTCTGGGACTAAAGGTGTGTACTATCAATCCCAGCTCAAACTTATTTTTTAAATAAAAAATCAGTACAATAGCCATTCAGGATTGTACAGAATATTGATGTAAAAAGATCTCTCTCTCTCTCTCTCTCTCTCTCTCTCTCTCTCTCTCTGTTTCTCAGTTGATGAATGAAAGAGACCACCACATTAAAGTGCTTTACCAGAACAAAATCTCCCGAGTTTTATTTCCTAAAGTTCAAATATTTTCTTTATTAATAATATCAGGAAAATGAGGTAGATTAAAAGGCTAATATACTTAAACAGGATATTATACTGAGCAACAAGAATTCTGTAAAAATGCTATCCATTGGAGGGTAGCCAACATTACTTCCCAGAACTAGAGTAAATTAACTTTTAATGAAAGTCAATAAAGAAGGACCGTATGTAATTATTTTAAAATATGCACAGTGACCTGCTTTCTTCTGTTCCTAGGGAGCTCACATACTACTCTTGTTCTGTGATGATTGACAAGTCAGGGTCATAAGTCAATCTAATTTAACAACACAGCAGTTACATAGCTGTAAACCGCTTCTGAGGGTGACTATCCTGTGTGGACACTCCACCCACATAAGTTATTTTAAATGTACTCAGCATAAAGTACTACTGGGAAATGCAAGTTAAGGCTACCACGAGACTCCATACCGTCCTGGACTCGTAAAATTAGCAAGGTTGGAAACATCAAGTATTCACAAACAGGGGAGGAATTTTAACTTTTCCACAGTTTGTGACTAGGAATAGGAAATAATGGAATCACCTTGGGGAGAGTTCGGGAAGTGTTACTGTGTGTCTATTCTGTGGACGTTCCTTCTAACAGATACTAAGCGAAACAGAAATGTGTATTAACAAAAGTTCAGAGTTACAGAGTGCTTACGGCAGCTCTATTCATAACAACAGTAATATAGAGATATGCCCACCAACACTGGAGTCCGTAAAGAAATAGTGGTTTCTATTCAGAGAACAACAGTGTTCAACCGTAAGACCTAGTCAACAAGAAATTTAACCAGTTACTCTAAAAACATGACCCACAGACCTCAGGAGCATCACGGAGAGCCAAAAACCTCTTTCAGAAAAAGTGTATCTGATGTAGAAATCAATACATGTGAAATACAGCTTGCATAAAATTATAAAATAGCAGGAAAACATTTTGAAAATGCGCCCAAAACTTTTTTTGCTTGGAGGAGGAGTCGAATTACCTAATAGCACCAACCCAAATCAAGACGAACATTTAGGACATTATTTTGCTCTCCCAGTGGACAGATATTTGCTGTTTAGGACATGAGTACTCTCGAAAATAGTGACTTTGGAATAATATTGCTGCCCTCCCTTCTCTATTAGCATATATGTGATGTGTGTGTATATCTGCATACCTAATATTCAACACAACAACACAGCGAAGAGCACATTAACAGTGGGCAGCCCTGAACCCTCAGCCCTGGGTCTCATTAACTTTAGTTTGAAATAGGCTGTCATTGAGTTCTCAAGCTGGTCACCTCCTCATCCCTGGCTCAGGAGTAGCCAGGGTGGAAATGCCACGCCACGGGGCATGGCCTGAAATCAGAACGCTTTACAAGTATTCAGAGAATCTCCTCCTTAGAAATCTGCAGAGTTAACATAATTGCAAGAAGTGGCTTTTCTGACTCTTTACGTTTATTTTGTTTGCTGTGTTCTAAGAGATCATTAGCAAACAAACTTTCATATTTCCTAATGTTATAACACCTCATAATATGAGTGTTTTAAATCTTAGCTTATCCATAAGCCATAGCTCTAAAATAAAATCTTGTAACCAGAGTAGTTAGTGAAACCACTTACTGATGTGATTAATTTTGCCATCAATAGTGCTGGGAAAGACAGTAGTAAGTGTGTGAGGGCAGACACATGGGTTTGTTACCACGAGGATTAGTGATGCGCCCAGGAGTGGGTGGCCTCAGGGTTGCCCACCATCCTACATGGCCCACACTCATCTTGTATGGTAAGATTGTTTCACTGAAAAATCAGTGTGTACTGTGAGAAGCACTCACCCTCCAATGGATTCTAGAGCCCTGAGAATATATATAATTTCCCCCAGTATCCTGGCTGCGAGGTCCTGGAGCTCTGATACATACGTGCCTGACCTCATTCTCCATTCCCTCCTCTCTGCCTCTCTTCATTCACAGGCTCACTAGATGTTTTGCTCTTCCAGGAACCTGAAGCTGCTTCCTGCCTCTGCACCCTGACATCACATGCCTGAACCACACTCCTCCTCTGGTCACATCTCAGTGTCTGTTATATTCCTGTTGGCTCAGCATCCTCCACCAGGCATCTCCTTCCTCACTGGCTCTTTTTTTCCTCCCTGTACATTCTCCATTACATTATATAGGTGGATTTCACTTCGTTTTATCTGTTTGATTTTTTTTTTCACTTTATCAGAATAAAGGCTCATGAAAGCTGGCACCTCAAAAACAAAACAAATCAAAACTAGAGCATTTGTCAATACCTGAACGACTTTCTTGTGCTGCTGCATCATGGCTTCAAAAAGTGATTGCTGAATCAATATTCTAAAACATTTTCTTTTTAGAATCCTTCATAGAGAGTTAAAATATAGATCTCCAAGTCTAGAGACACGGTGCATCCACAGTGGGTCTGATGCTCAGGCAAATTGCATGAAACCACTAGGAAAATCTCGGCAGCATTCAGGTAACAAAGCTTAAAGCAGCCAAAGCACCTGAAACACTTCTCCTGCAGCGTGGATCTGCCATCGACTCATCCTACAAGCCATCACAGTTCCTGGCTATTGAGTACTTGATTATCTCCTCAGTTATTTCAATTTAGTTAACACATCCTTTCTACTTTTCTGTCATAGTCACAAGCAATTCAGAGACAGTCGGCTACTCCACATGCTGCAAAAAGCTGAGTGTGAGGAGGTTCTTGGAGCAAGCATAACTGCATTTTATTTAAGTTTTTACTTTAATCATGTGTATGCACATCTGAGTGCAGTACCTGCAGAGGCCAGAAGAGGGCATCAGATTCACTGGAGCAGGAGTCACAGGTGACTGTGAGTCAACAAACATGTAGGCTAAGAACTGAACTCTAATCCCTTGCAGAAGCAGTACTACTTTTTAACTCCGAGACACATGCCTGCTCCCCAAACTGGAATATGTTAAGCATCTTGATGTGAACCAAGTGGGAGAGAACCTGCTCAGACCTTCCTCACACTCTACAGCATAGACCTCTGAGCAATTAGTTATTAGTAAATACACACAATTCTCAAACAGTTAGAGCATGCTTGTCTGCTTAGAGGAGCTCAAATTAAATGCTCAATATTTTATGAATGTTTTGAGTGGTAATGTTTACTTGATCTGATATATTCTCATCATAGGGAGAGACAACAGGACTGGAATGCTGAAAGCAGCCCACTGTGACCTGTGGGACCCCACTTGCTGTTTCATAATTTAGATGTTTCTTCAAGGAACACAGGAATCTTTCCCTTGGTGAGATCATTGTTGTGACAGAATCTGCCACGAGCGACTATCTTGAAGATTTTAACCCCCAGAAAATAATCCCCAGATCATTTGATCAAATTTAGCAGTAAAAATAAAAGATTAATAGTTAAAAACAATTTCAGTTAACATGTACTTTAAGGTAACTGTGTTCCATGATAAACATTTAGATTACAAACATTTTGGCATCAAGGGAATGGCAGGGTGGATGAGAGTGATTGCTTACTGCACAAGTTTGAAGGACTGAGGTTAAACCCAATCGCCACATAAAAATAGAAATCAAGATGTGGCCATGAGCACCTGTAATGCAGGTACTATGAGGAGCTGAGACAGGAGGATCACCAAGACTTGGAGCTTCCAGTCTCAAGGGAGTAACACGGAGAGTAATAGAACAAAACTTCTGGTGTTCTCTTTCCTCTATGTGCAAGAACGGGCTTTTGCTCCCCCCACCCCCCACACACACACCACAAAGATAAGAAAAAGTCTTTGCTCAGCTACAATTCCTGTAGCAATTATCTGCCTGAATATTCAGTGGTTTCCAAGGACATTCTAAAGCAAGGAAAGTGAGGCCTAATCTGTTAGGATGATATTTTAAGGTCCCAAGAAACTCTTCTTGAAGATTTGGGCAAGGGCAGGACTCAGGGGAAGCAATGAGTTAGCAAGTGTACTGGGTTTAAGAAGACCCTTGCTCCCAGGGTTACCCAAGGTCATCCAGCTCCAGTCATGATGCATCCAGCAAGGAAAGTCACTAACTCCTGGAGATCCCCATCATGGGCTCCTCGTTTGATTCACACTAGTTAGATCTTTACACAACTTCATAATTCTTTCTCCACTTTATTTTATTTTTTTCACAGGCAAAGACTGAGGAAAATATAATAAAGGGACCACTATTCTAGCAGGTCATGAGAAAGCTTTAATTCCCCACAGAGGTGTCAATGACTTTGTGCTTTGCTATTATAGGCATGAAAAAGGGACACATCCCACTTTTTAAAATGTGTATGAGTGAGTGTTTTGCTTGCTTGTATGTCTATGCACTACATGTAGGCCTACAGAGACATGAAGAGGTGTCAGATCTCCTGGAATTTGAGTTGCAGACGGTTGTGAGCTGTCAGGGGGTGCTAGAAATCTAACCCCCAGCACTTTGGAAGAACAGCCAGGGTTATTCACCTCTGAGCTGTCTACGCAGCCAAGCATTTCAGCTGTTAATAAAATGATTGGGGGGATGTCATCCAGTCACCCCAGAACTACAGTGGACACTGGGCCACAAGATCCCTGTTTTCATCTAGCTTTTACTACAACAGAAGATTTAGAAAGGCTCTACTGAGATTAGAAAGAGGGAGAGGAATATGGTTGAGTGTAGAGCAATGATTTGAGGGGAGAGTGATATATAACTCTTGGCACACACATCTTGACAAAGAGAAGTCTTAACTCAGAATTGAAATAAAACCAAGGTTCTGATAAGAGAGAAGTTCCGTGAGAAGGGGCGGGCACATTGGCAGCTGCAGTGAGCCAAGAGGCACAGGAAAATGGACGAGTAGGGGGACTGGTATGCCTAGGTGCAATATTGAAATGAAGGACTGGATATATGACATGAAAATCATAACCAGTGTAAAACGAGAAGGAGGGTTTGGAAGAAATCCCTCACAAAAATACAATTATTTGCCTTCCATGTGAGGTGTTGCTAACACACCTCCTGAAGTCCTTGGTTCACATCTCAGCTCGCAAAGAGGCATTTTGTCCAGGAGTAATTTTCTCACGACCCAAGTTTCAGTTAGGCATACATTATTTTATTTTGAAATTCAACATCCCACGCATATGGGTCATTTATTGGTTTAAAAAAGATAAAATAGAGTCAGCAAGAGGGCTGAGTAGGAACGGAGATTTCCACCACATCTGGCGAACAGAGTTTGATACCAGGGACTCACAAGGTAAAATGAGAAGACAGACTCGAAATTACTCTCTAACATTCACACACCATGGTGTGTACGTGCATGTGCACACAGACACAATGAGGCAATAAACACACAGAGAGACGCTCCCAATAAACATGCATATGCACACAATAAAGAAATAAATGAAAAAATAAAAAAAATAAAAGTACAAAAGTGTCCTTATGCAAATAAGAAATGTAACTCCTAAGTCCAGATTGTCTCCCTGGCCCCCCCAAACCCCCCACATTCAAGTGGCCACAGCTGACATGACTAGAGGCTTCAAGGAAGCAAGAATAATATACTGAATGTATGATAGGCAAGGATTGTGTTCAGTCACATGGTGACTTATGACACAGGCTGGAAAATTCCCAATGTCTTTCCTCAGTAAGATATCACAGAGCATGCTAAAGATGGACCTGTTTCTCAACCTTGGACCCATCAAGATCTCCCTTTATCTGCCTCTGAAACTCTACAAGGGAATCTATCTGCAAACCACAGTTGCCCAGGCAAATGTTACAAAGGACTGAAGGGATATCTGTTTCAGAGGCAGAAAGAACAGAAATTATAACTTGGGCTCCTTGTGACGTCGCTGAGAAGTGACAGTAACGGGGCGTGGGGAGGAGAGGATGTGCAGCGAATTATGACTGAAGTCCTTGAGAAAATAGTTTCTTGAGTGTGTCAGTGCAGTAACCTTTCCACTAGTAAGAAATGAGTCGGAGCAAGTGTGTTAGGATGAATGCAATGGCAGCTTAGATGTGCATGTGTAGAACAATGTGATAAACGAGCCCCAGCCCGGTATTTTGAAAAATCAACGCTACTAAAAAGAATGGATACAAACATCAGAGTTGGGGAGTTTTGCGTGTTGTGCCTGGAATTACATCCCATCAGAGGATGAATTGCTCCCCAGACATACAGACTCCCCGACACTTCTCGGGAAACAGCTCGCTGTGGCTTCAAATTAAAGCACAGCAGAAGGTGGCAGAGCCTATGTCAGGCAGAGCTGGCATCCTAGGAAGAGGAAAAGAAGCGCAGGGGTGAGTCCACAGAGGAGTTTGCATAAGGAGGTAGGTGGCTGCGCTGCAGAGCTCAACCAACCATGCTGCAAGGAGGTCCATCCCCCAGAGCCCTCAGAGACAACAAAACCCACCTTGCTGACTTCTGATCTCCAGAATTATGGGAAAAGTCAGTCCTCTTTTGGATCAAGATGTAAATCTCCCAGCTTTTGCTCCACTGCCATGCCTACCTGGGTCCTACTGTGATGATGATGACTAACCCCTAAAACTGAGCAAGCCCCCAATTAAATGCTTTCTTCTGAAGAATTGCCTTGGTCATGGTGTCTCTTCACAGAAATAGAACATTAACACACACACACACACACACACACACACACACACACACACACAAGTTTTAAGAAACACCCTTAATTTTCACAAAAACAGAATTAAAAAACCAAAGTAACGTTGGAGCTTATCAGACTACCTGCACAGAGGACCCGCACAGGTGTGGCAAGACTTCGTTCCTCGAGCAGGAATATGAGGCGACAGTATGTGCATAGCTGGAGAGCAACCTCCTAACATCGTTAGCTCTGAAATCAGTTCCTGGATCCCCTGTGAGTGACATGGGTCTGAGGTAATCACATGACATGCCCATTTTACCTGGAGAAATTCAGCCACCAGTCATTAGTTTCCTCCTCTTTCACTTTCTCCTTCTCTTCCTCTTCCTCGTGATTCTCCTCTTCCCTATCGTCCTCGACTTCCTCCTCCCCTTCCTCCTCCTCCTTCCCCCTTCTCCCCCTCCTCCCCCTCCTCCCCCTCCCCTCTCTCCTCCTCCTCCTCCTCCTCATCCCCCTCCTCCTCTTTCTTTTTCACCTTCTACTAGTCTTGTTGGAGATTGGACAGGCAATGTGAATTTCCGGGAGCACCTCTGTCTGATGAGCTTACTGTTTAAATCGCACTTTCTCTGTCCCTTGCTACAACCAAAGACCTTGAGCTCAAAGAGTCAGGGAAACAAAAATAAATAAATAAATAAATAAAAAATAAAAACAGAAGAGGAAGAATTGCATCTCAGGCACAAATTTTACTGACATCAATTCCAGTGATATATGTTTAAGAGATTAGATTATTAAAATCAGGTTGGAGAGCTGTTAGTAAAGCATTTTGCAAATAATTTTATGTCTTCTAAGTAGATTTTGATAGTCCTCCAGATATCAATTTTACTTGGTTGGCCCACACATTAACTTTTAACCACTCAGTAACATTCCACTTCACGAATTTTATGGGGATTATTTTTCCTAGAATAACCACTTGGTTTAGAATGTTTAGAAGTTTATAGGTCCTCAAGTCATTGAGAGAATGTCATGCCAGTATCAAGTGGATGCTACTGGACAGAACTGAAATCTTACGTGACTCACAAGTGAGCTTTAGTTATATTTGTTACTAGTACAAGCTCAAGGAATCACCAAAGTCAAAACAACTAAACCCACTGCTTATGTTAAAGTCAGAATCATCTTCCTCTTCCTCCCCATCCTCCTGCTCCTCCCCATCCTCCTCCTCCTCATAAGGCAACAATAAAGTCGTTTGTCAGAATATGATTTCATTTTATTTTAAATATAGTAATGTGGACTAAAACCCTTATTCTAGAAAACCACAAAATATCCCAAGTCACTGTTTAAAGACACAGGAGAAAACCCATCGAGTCCTCTGAAGATTAACACCGGTGGCTTTTCCATCTGCTCCCAGCGGCAGGCTGTGAGGGTGCTTCGCTCCTGATACACACACAGCATTTGTTGTTGTCTGTTTCCCAAGGCTAGTCCTTCCTCCTGGATGGTTGGAGGATACCTGCACAGATTTACTTTGCATTTCCCTCATGGGTAAATGATGTTGGGTTTGGTTTCGTTTTGTTTGTTTTAATTATTTGTTGGCCATTTGCATTTTTCACTTGAAAATTATCTGTTCAATTTATCTATCCATGTTTTTGACTAGATTTGCTTTTAATTATCTTTTGATGTTTACATTTTGAAGTTCTTTGTAGAGTCTGAATATCAATTCCTTGTCGGAATTATGGTCAATGATTTTTTTTCTCTTGTTACATAGGCTGTCTGTGGACTCTACTGACTGTTCCTCTCATCCCTAGAAATCTTTTAATGTCAGGAAAACGAGTCTGTTTTTCAGCAATCATTTTCTGTTATAATTACTTTCAGAACACCCTTGTGCATGCCTGTAACCAGATGTATTTCTCCTTAATCTTCACCTGAAGTTTTAGTTCTAGATCTTACCTAGAGGTCTTTGAATTGATTTTTTTGTGTGTATAGGGTGAGAGATATGTCTCTAGTTTCAACACACACACACACACACACACAATTTCTACCTCCGTTTACTGAGGAAACTCTCTGTTGCCTTGTGTACATGGATTTATTTCTAGGTCTTCTATTCTATCCCATTGATGCATATTTCTGTCTTTGGGCCAGTGCAATGTTCATGCATCAATTCTGTGACTCTGTATTATAACTTTGAAGTCACTGATTGCTGTATCCCCAACATTACCTTTCCTGCTTAGGGTTGCTCTGTTTATCCAGGCTCTTTGTGCTTCCTTGTGAACTTAGGGTCGGCTCTTCTAGTTCTGAGGAGAATGTTACAGGAATTTGACAGGAACGGTGTTGAATCTGTAGACTGCTTTTGCTAACACGCCATTATCACAACATTACCTCTGCTGTCCATGAACGTGGAAGGTCTTTCCGTCTTCTAAAACTTTTCTTAAGGAGGCATGTCACTCTTCCTGCTTCTGCCTCCATGCCTTTCCTGTCCTTGCTGTGACATCAAGCCCTCTAAAATCATGAGCCACACAAACCCTTTCTCCCTTAAGTTGCTTTTGATCAAGGTGTTTTATCACAGCAACAGGAAAGCAACTACGGTGCCCTGTATGTGAATACATTAAAATGCTTGTAATATAAAAATGTCTAGATGTTGTGGAAAACTAATAAAAAAAAGACTAGCTTAAAAGAGGACTTTTTCCATGTTAAAAGAGAGTTTTCCCATGGCCCTCAGATCCTACTGCAGGTCCATATAAACAGGGGCTGAAATTAGGGTGTTATCTAGATGCCTGCATTCCCACGCTCACGGGTTCACTATTCACAAGATATGCAAACCATCCAAATGCCCATCAAAGGATGATGAGTGGGTCCAGATTCCGTGGCATATGCCTGCAGTGAAGTGTGCTCAGACTTCACTGGAAGAAAAATTGTGTCATGTGAAACAACTCTTGTAGACAATAGACAGTGAAGCATCTTATGCCTTGTTCATGGTGAACAAGGGCTACGTAACCCTTGGGGAGTGAGTGTACATTATTGAGGTGATGGGGATGCTTCATTTACATGAACAGAAATTCCAGATGCTTGCTGGACAGATTCTTATCAGAGAGAGGAAATTAAACTTGTAAACTGGCCACATACTAGGTGACTACCTCAGAGGTGGCAGGTGTGGGGGGTTGCACGGGGTATTCAGGCCTAGAACAGGGAGAGAGGAGCCCTTACTCCTGCTGGTCTCAAGATGAGATTTTCACCCTAACTCTTGCCCCCAGCCGGTTCTCTGGTCACACAAGCCCACATTAAGTAGCCCTTTACACAGATAACTAGAAAATCTACATGTTATTATAGGATTTTCTCCAAGGACTGCAGTATTTAGCTCTGCATTCAGAAAGAACTCTACAAAGCTGTTTCAAAACAAGAAACAAACAAACAAAACAGCAGGAGATGCAATTCGGAACGTTGGTAGAGCCGGTTCAAGGAAGAGACTCATAGGAAGCCTGGTCAGGCAGGTAGGAAACGCTTAGTGAGCTCAGGGATGAGCAAGGAAGATGACCAGATAGTGGAACCAGCATGGGAGACGAGGTCTCCGCAGATGCTACAGCAAAATCTAAAAGACACAGCTCAAGAGGTGTGAACAATTGGTATCCTTACTGTGTGCTGATCATTAGGTAAATTATCTTAATAGAAGAAAACACTACCGGGCTTCCAGCAATGTAATCATCCTGATTACTAACTTAACAGTGCTGGGCATGGGCAGAGGCAGGAAAACATGACAGTCAAGATCCGTAGCTAATGGGGAAAGACACAGATGAAGATAACTAAAAATGTTTCATTAACTTCCATCAGTATAAATGTATCCAAATATTTAGATTAAAATATGCGTAAAATGAAGAGACAGCTAGAAGATATAAGTGTGTGACAAAAAAAACCATTTAATAAGGTTAAACGGACAACCTTGAACATGGACATTGTATTATTTATTTAAAAATAGCAAATCAAAAAATGAAGGAAAAAAACGCTAACTTGAAGATACAGTGTCGGAATCGTCAAAAATGAAATTTGGGGGGAGTAAAGATTGTAAAAACTAGTCAGAGCCTCAGCCATTTCTGGAAAATGATCAAGTGTAGAATACATGAAAGCAGAGAGCAGGAAGGGGAGGAAGATTTAGGAAGAGAAGGCTAAACGCTAAGAACTGCTACGACCAAGAGGCCAAGAGAGAGAGAAAAAGAGAGAGAGACAGAGAGAGACAGAGAGAGACAGACAGAGACAGAGACAGACAGAGAGACAGAGACAGAGAGAGCAACAGAGAGAGACAGAGAGACACAGAGAGACACAGAGAGAATCATAATCACATTGGTTAAAAATGATAAACTTGAAGAATATAAAATTTCACGAGGAAAAGCACAGATGAATCTGAAAGAGAAAGGATACAGTCCCCCCCCCCCGATATTTTACTGAAATCTTTGCAATGCAGAAGTGAACGTTTTTTTTATGATGATGCCAACCCAGAATTCTAATCCTAGTGAAGAAAGAAAAACAGTTACTCAGAATGACAGTTAAAAATAACTTCATACAAAGGAAAGCAGACACACAAAACACCAGAGATTCCCACCACAGGAGAGGTTAAAAAAATTTATCCTAATAAGAAGAAATTCATACACAGAGATTTTGGCAAGGGAGTGAGGAGTTTTGCTATGCGGGTAAATTGAGGGGTACGTGGGGCTGGAGAGAAGGTGGTGTCAACAGTACTTGCTACAGCTCAGGGGGAACAGAGTCCTGATCCAAGAACTGGCCTAGCAAGAATAGCCTCATGAGGGCCTCTTCTGTCCTTCTTGGAACAAACACTGCACACAGACACACACACACACACACACACACACACACCCCACATCTTTAAAACACAAGAATATTCTCATCAAAATTTATTTTAAACTGACTGGCGCATCAAATGCCCTGTGTATCTTTTCCACAATAGCTCACAGAGAGCCAGATGGAAGCTTCTTCTTACATTATATAGAGGGTTATAAAACATGATTCAGAAGCAGTTCTATCAAGTCAAATGGGTTTGTTATAAACTTCAGAGTGGGAGTAACACACCGTGCTCCTTTAACCATGCTTGCTTCACACCCTGTCTTGTAAATTCTGTCTATTAGCACACAGACACATCTGTTCATCAGCAAGCATCTGGGGTTGATTTACAGCCTCTCCTGCCTCAGAGAGTACTCAGAACAATGTCTGACCAGTTCAAAACTCCTAAATATGTACAACTTAGCCCTTTCCAGAAAGAGCTTTTGGATTAGGTCCCTAAAAAAATAAATTTTCATCAATTACCCACTTCTTAACCCTTTAAGAGTACAAATTTTCAATTATATATGTAATATGTATATATAAATCCAACTGTATCAAGTTTAATTCAACTGTATCAGAATTACATTAAAAGTAAGTGGCATAAAACTTCTGCTTAAAAGTCTCAAATTGTCAGACTGAATAAGGAAGGCAAGACACAATTTTTTAGCCCTTAAGATTATAGCAAGAGCCTGATATTCACCATAACTATGGAGTGTTATATTTCATTCCACACAAGAAAATTTTAAATGAATAAATTGAATTCAGTGTCAAAAGATACAACCATATGTTTTCAAAAGTAATTAACCTATTTATGAAGATACCTGCAAAATGTAAGTATAATTTTTTTACAATTACATTACTCGCTTTCGTGTGTGTGTGTGTGTGTGTGTGTGAGTGTGTGTGAGTGTGTGTGTGCATGTGTGCCTGCCCTTACATGTACCACAGCTCCTGTGTAGAGGTCAGTGAACAGCTTGCAGGATTTCTCTCCCTCCATCATTTTAGTTCCTGGTAAGAAAATCAGGTTACTAGGCTTTCCTGAAAGTAGCTTCTTCTACTAATTCACCTCACCAGCTAAGAAAATAAGTATAAAAATAATAAATATCTACTCTGTATATATCTATCAGAAGAAAAATGGGTGACATAAACAACAAACACCCGAAAAAGAACAAAGAATGATGCTATGGAGAGCTGCAGAAGGGAAGATGGAAGAAATCAGCAAGCCAGCCTCTTAGAGCAGTGTTACTTTTAATAAATTCTGGAACTGGCCAAGAAGACTTTGAACCCACAACTGCCAGGCACTGTCAGGACTAATTTGACATCCAGGAGGGGACAGCATTCTGTTTGTTCAGAACTCCAAGTTCAAGGCTGCTGGTGGAGCACAGAAGAGAGGGTGCTTGCCTGGCATCCTGAGCCAGGATAAGCTGGACACCAGTGGTCGAGTTCGCTGTTGGCTAAATACTGAGTTCAAGGCAACCCAGGATATACGAGACCCTGTCTCAATATACACGACCAAAAGACACCTAATCCCAACACCAACTAGGAGAGGTAGAACCTGGATACTATCACCCACCTCGTGGGACCATAGCTGCCCACGGCTGCTCTCCCAGTGAGCTAATACTTGTGGTACATTTTACAGCACGCACCCCAGAACTAGTTGCTCAGTTTGCACAGACTCTTTACTGGAGAAGTATCATTTGCATCACCTCTGCTTCATAGACAAAAAATAAAATTTTTTTCCAAATAGCCGATCAGATATATCCACAAGGGGTTTGGAAGGGAGGCTGACAAAGTGACTCAAGCTCTCTCTGGACACACTGTCTATAGCTGCCTCTTCTTCATATTAGCTTTGCTCTCTTGTGCTTTCTTCACCTCGTAGCTAGAATCCTTCTTTCAATGCATCAGCCTCTTCTTTTCCCTTCTTTGTTGAATTCATGTCTCTCCTGACATCTCTTGACCTCACGTTGCTCCTTCTATACTCTGGGTCTGAGGTCCTGTCTCACCGTTCACGACATACCAGAGAGAAATCATGCTATCCAACCAGAACCTTTGCTCAAGCCACTCCCTTCTTCCGGAATGTTCTGTTTCCTTTCCTACCTTACTTGCTCTCTATCCCTCAAGTCTTGATACAAATGCCTCTTCCCCAAACAACCTCCCCAGCTAGATTAGGTAGAACGAGTGAAGTTTCCACACCAATCTACAACTTTTGTTAAAATTATGCATATTTATGCATATGTATTTAACCTTTTGATTAGTCTTTCTCTAACTACATGGAAAGCTTGATTCTACACAAATTTTACACTACTTTTCCGATGCCCATCATATTGTGATATATCTCCATATCTATTTCTATCTAATCTATATCTAATCTATATCTATACATATCAAAACATATAGGACACATGAATGAACAGATGACTCAACTAATAAGTATTCACTAAGCAAATCTAACTCAAGGGTAATGATGTGATTTATATAAATACATTTAATTTTTTATTAGCAGTGCCTCTAGAACACTTCAAGAAAATTCCAGTTTATACAGGAGTTGAAAGAGCAGCCTGACAAAATGGTATTAAGTGTGTCTTTAAGCTCATCCAGAGGGATGGCAATTATTTCCTACGTTCAATTTCCAAATTCTGGACACACTTGCATTTCACCAGCTAGTTCTTTTTATTTAAAGCAGGCTAGTCTTAGGACTGGGAAAAACCCAGCCAATATCAGGCTTTTCAATGATTTGTTTTATTTAATTTTGATGTGTCTGCTTTCTTACACTTTGCAGTCTGAGGATGTGACTGCTGCCGAATGTTTTCCAGTTCTCTCTGCTCTGGCTCAGCTTCATTTACCTCCATCTGCCAAGGTGATTTTAGACAATGCTGTCAGTGGTGCCAAGCACAAATTTGAGCAGAGCATTGGGATGATGGGTACTCCTCACTGCTTGCCTTTTGTAGCCTGTTTTCCAGTGTCTGATAATTAATTAAAGAAGTTTCCAGCATTCATTCATACCCCCCTTCCATAAAGAAGTACCATTGTGATCAACATAAGATATTTAGGGCTATGTCTGTGTCTGACAGTTAGTATAAGAATTGCTGATTTTTTTAACAGAAAAATATAGTTGTATTTAGTCCATGAAGTAATTATTAAAAATTCTCTGTAAGTTATAAAGCTTTTACACCTAAAATTAACAATATACATTTTTTACTGGATATTTTCTTTATTTACATTTCAAATGTTATCCCCTTTCCCAGCCCCCCAAACCGGAACCCCTCAATCCCCCCCTTCCCCCTGCTTTTATGAGGGTGTTCCCCCACCCACCTATCTACCCACTCCCACCTCCTCACCCTCACATTCCCATTTACAGTCGCCAAACACAGACATTATTGTGGATGCCAAGAAGTGCATGCTGACAGGAGCCTGATATAGTTGTGTACTGGGAGGCTCTGCCAGAACCTGACAAATACAAAGGCAGATGCTCCCAGCCAACTATTGGACTGAGCACGGGGTTCTCCATGGAGGAGTTAGAGAAAGGACTGAAGGAGCTGGAAGGGTTTGCAACTCCATAGGAAGAACAACAATATCAACCAACCAGCTAACCAGATCCCCTAGAGCTACCAGGGACTAAACCCCCAAGCAAGGAGTACACATGGAGGGACCCATGGCTGAATCTTGTCAGTCCATGGCTGCTTTAGGGCTCAGAGCGTCTGGCTGCTGGGGGAAGGTGAACTCCACAGTGAACTGAGCACCGGTGAGGAGATATTCAGTGTTTCTGCCATTGGTAAACACCAGACTCATTTTCCCACATGGATTTAAAGACTTGTAGATATTCAGACCTCTACTTCTTCACACAGTGCAGGCACAAAGGGTCAAACAATTTCGACAGGACATTTGTGGATTTCTATAACGGGATGTGAAATGGTAAGTACTACGAAGAATGTGATGATCACATTGTCCCACGCGAGGGTCCCTAATTCAGATCACATTGTCCCACGCTAGGGTCCCTAATTCAGATCACATTGTCCCATGTGAGGGTCCCTAATTCAGATCACATTGTCCCACGCGAGGGTCCCTAATTCAGATCACATTGTCCCACGGGAGGGTCCCTAATTCAACCTATTGGTACTTTCATGCCTGGTTATCCCCCAGCTCACTGCTGAGAGCGGCCTAGATGCTTTCTAAAACATTTCCTTGTGTAACTTCTCAGGCGCTCTGGTGGAGTGACTGAGAGCTGGGTCTTAATTTCATCCATGGATTGTTCCTTCTTAGCACTCAGAGACTGGGTTTTAGACCTTAGATTACATCCTGCAGTCTCTTGGAAACCATGTTTTAGTCATTTTAGCAGTCCCTTAAGGGTTTCTACAAACAAGCTCAGATGGTCTGTGTGTGAGTGCAGCTTTATTTATTTCCCGATCCTATGGCTTTCTCCCACAGGCCTTTTTTCTGACTAGAGTCTCCAACAACATTTTAACATGAAGGACCCAGCCTATCCTTCACCATTAAGTAAGAAGTTAGCTGACATCTTTTGCTCCACAGAAGCAGATGAATACATGATGGACACATGGAAATTATTCAAAGCTTTTTGTTTCAACAAAACAAAACAAACCAACCTAACTTGATTTCCCCCGGGCAGCCATTGACTTCCTGTGGAGTCTCAACTGGAAGGGAGGTCTTGTGAGATGCTAGAAAGTTGGCTAGAGGAACCCTTCCCACTAAGGCTCGAGGAGGAGAGACGGTGGAAAAATGGTTTAGAGTTGAAGTCAGGGAGTACCACAACACTGTATCTTCGAGGTCTGAAAAGTTGTGCTCATGGACGTTCAACAGATGTGGCTGCATCTTAAGAGCTGTGCTAGAATATCTCAATGTTTTTAGCTCAATTTCTATTTTTGAGAAATTCATACACAACCACTACACTTAGACAATTTTGACCCTATTCCCTCCCCTTTCCAGCCCCTCCTTTGTCTCCTCACTTCCTCTTAAATTCATGACCTCTTCAGTGCTGGGCCGATTCATACGTACATGCTCATTTTACCACGACCGTTTGGGATTGGATAACCTATCAGGGATTTCTTTCAGCAACCTTGAATGCCTGTAGATATTCATCTAAAAGTGAGGTCTTGTGACATTTCCCATTTCCACTATCGGCACTGGCATGTCAACCGGAATTGTTGATATACAGGCCCTTGGTTAGGTGCCATTCTGTTGAGATTTTGTGGAAACTAACAAAAGATTAAAAAGTAAATGATGCCTCTTGCACATCTCTCCCTCCCTGTCTGGCATTGATAAGTTTGTCTAAAGAAGATGATTTCTTTACATGGATGTAAGCTCTCAAGAATCTTTGTGCCAGGTGAGGCGCTTACACTCTCCATGCAGTAGTTTATCCTAGAGACTGACGAACTTCTCTTTCCCAGTACATTGAGCAGGGATTTTTAAATCAACTTCAAGGTCATCTGTCTGTCTTTTGTTCTTCAAGATAATAGGCAAAATAATACACCATGTAATAAGTAGTCAGTAATTTTTAGCTGCTGGTTTTATTACTATCATTCTTTATCCAGCTGCTTAATAACATAAGCATATGACATATGGACCAGTCTGGTAAGATTCTCTGTAAATGTGCAACCAATGGAATGACTGGGACTTTGTCTCATTAACAATATTTTTATTTCTCTTTATTTTGGTTGATATATATATATATATATATATATATATATATATATGCAGAGAGAGTTAATAAATAAATGTCATGATGAGAAATCAATAACTTGTAAAAGTTATTTTTAGTTCTCAACTAAAACACAAACCATGCTAAGCTTTCATAGAATGTTATTTTATTTCATCTTTGCAATATTTGGACTTCCCATCTGATCAAAGGGGGAGCAGCACACTGTGAGGTTCCCTAATTTGTCTCAAGACCTGGCAACCTATAAGCAGGTGGGAAAGTCTTGTCTTCTCCTCTCCCTTATGTGTTGGCTCCAAAAACCCATGCCTTGCCAGAAGCAAGTGAATTATAAGCCTCTCACAAGGAAGCTCTGAACATATTTTACATTTTTATTTATATTCTAATGTCACTACTTTTTATATTTATTTATTTAGAATTTTATACACATTTACTGTATTGATAGCATGTCATCCCTCTTGCTCTCCCTTTCAAATCATTCCCTACCCCCATCTCAAATTCATGACCTTTTCAATTATTGTTCTATTTAAGCAAATACACATATCTATACACACACATACACACACATATGTATATATGTATATATGTATCTGTGCATATGTGTGTATATGTGTATATGTGTATGTGTGTATATGTGTATGTGTGTATATGTGTATGTGTGTATATGTGTATATGTGTATATGTGTATATGTGTATGTGTGTATGTGTGTATATGTGTATATGTGTATATGTATGCATGTATATATATAGTCTGCCCAGTCTACTTAATGTTCATTGCATATATGGATATTTAGAGCTGAGTGCTTGAAATTGGATAGTTAAGTGGTTCATCTCTAGTGAAGAATAGTTTTACTCTCTCAATACTCATTAATTGTCTGTAGCTCTTCATTCAGGACCCAGGCCTTTTGAGATTACCTCATCAATGTTCACCTGTCAACTACTGTTGTCACTGTGCTGGTCTTGTTTAGACAAGAATATTGTTGAAATTTCATGGACTTATATCTCTGTCATATATAGAAGACCTTGTCTTGTAGCAGACATTCTTGTCTTTTGGCTCTTACAATCTTTCTAACCCTCTTCTGTGATGTTCCTTGAGCCTTAAGTGGAGAGGTTGTCTTGTAGATGCACCGACTGGGCTTGTACAACACAAGATCAATTGTTCTCTAAATTACAACCTGTTGTGGATTTTTTCAATGTTCTCCATCTGCTGAAAAAGAAAAAAAAAAGCCTTCTTTGATGGGTAGGGAGATCCAGGTGTGAGGACAAGTATCTGGAATACTGTTAGGTATGATGCTGAATTAGGAAAGTGGTGGACTAGCCTCCCTGGCCCTGGTCCTTTCTCACCAGCTATGGGTACTTGGCTGCTTTCCAGTACTGGGCACGAATTCCCTCCTATGGTTTGGGCCTCTAGTCCAATAAGAAAGCGGTTGGTTACTCCCAAGGCATTTGTGCCACTACTACAGCCTTAGATAGAACTTTCCGTTCTGGCCATTGCTATTTGAAGCCATTACATCCAGGCAGGACTACTGATTGCTTCTCTTTCTTGGCAGCTTGCATAATACCTTCAGATACTTATTTCTTGCTTCACAGCTTCTTATCAAACAGAGAATTCACACAAAATAGGGCCAAGCATTGATACACTATCTTTTGATTGGTTGACTGATATAGTGACTGGCTCAAGTTGCATTAACCTGTGTATAAACAAAGGAGTGTGCGGTCTGGAGTGAGTTGTGTGGTAAGCATTAGTGAAAATCAGGAGGGCTATGCTCAACATCAGCACCAGCCATACAGGTTTTGAAATAAAGGCTTTTAAACTAAGCTAGCATGCTGCCATTATACAAATTCAAACCTAAGGAAAAGAAGTGACTGAGGTATCTCACCGCACCAAATACATTCAAGAAAGTTTTTACACCCAAGTCCTCACTATTTGATTTCAAATTATGATTGGCCAGTCACTTTTAAAAGCACTAATATATGTCAGCACAAGTAATTAAAATCTACAAAAGATTATTTTCTTGGTGGATGGTTGGGCGTCTTTTACATGCAGATGGAATCTTTTTAGAATATCCCTCATCTTTCTCTTTCAAAATCCCAGATTACTTCTTCATTGTTGAAAATCTTCACTGCTCTTTTCCTGTCCCCACTGGAGGATGAAAGAAATTCTGCCTCAAACTGGTCTTTCTTGAAGAATCCATTTAAGTTTAAGCGTATGCCTCGAACCAGGAAAGTAACATGTTCATTTCCCCAGAGCAGATTCCAGCTCTTTTGTGTTTCTTAATACAAGGAGTAAAGGAAAAGAAAGAAAGAAAGAAAGAAAGAAAGAAAGAAAGAAAGAAAGAGGGGAGAGAAGGAGGGAGGGGGAGGAAGGAAAGGAAGGGAGGGATGGAGGGAAGGAAGGAAGGAAGGAATCTAGTATTTTTCTTTCTTTTAGTAAGATGCCCTATCTAAAGCACCATTTAGAAAGCAAACTTCATAATGGCTGTGGAGTGGTTGATAAAGATGATAAGTGTCATATTGTGTGTGATAATTGCAGAACGATGGGTCTAAATCCCAAGAAATAATCCTCAGTAAATCACAATGGGGAGAAAATCACAGGGAGATATTCATGGCCCCTCTAGGAGTAGATATGACAGTGTTTGGAGGTAAATTTGAGGGCTATCCTGGGAACCAGGGGCATGCTTTCCTCTCTCTTCCAATCACATTTATTACGTATCCTTTCTGGGAGAAGGATAACCGCATCAAACTTCTTGATAAAAATGTCCCAAAGGTCCACTTTTGGAGAATGTGTATTGTGACTTCTGACTTGAGTGATGCAGATAGTCAAAGCATTGCATACCATCAGTAGAAATTCAGAGTAGAGAACAGCTCTTGGCTACACAAACAGATCAGCTCAGCCCAATCCAGAGCCAGGAGATGAACAACAAGCAGCAAGAGGGGTGAGGTAGAGTTTGCCTCAACCTAAGGGAAAAAAATCCTTGGAAATGACCTCTGTTGTGCATGGCCCCAGTCATCCCTGCTCAGGCACAATCTCATGCCATCGCCTGCCAACATCCTCGGGCTGATCTGACTTGGGATACTGCGCCATGCTGATAATACTTCAAGAGACTGATACATGTTGCCAGAATGGGAGTTTTGCATTTAGGGAGAAAGGAGATGGAGACAGGACAAGACAGGACAGGACAGGACAGGACAGCTCTACCTCATTCCTTTTCCTATAAGGCTTCTGTGCTGTAAGCTACATAAATATAAGAGTTGTGGCCTCAAAACAAGAGGGCTCCAGCATCCACTTTCACCTAGGCTGCATGGTTGACTTCTCCAAGACAGAGACACAGCCTCTCAGAGTATGCTCCTCCCCTCCCTGGGATGCACTTCTGGGACTGCCTTCTAGGAATGGCCTGCTTTTTAACATCTCAGCAGTGCTCACTGTTTCTGATTAACCTGTTTCTCTAAGATGCATTTTACTGTCTTAATCTTATTGTAACTGATATGGTTATCATCTTATCTCTTTAAAAGTGAGGGTAAATATACCCTATATTAAATGACTGTGGGAAATGCTTAAAGTTTGGTGCAATCCCAAATAGTGTTGGTTTTGCCAGATAGTAACCAGAGCTCTCACATCTGCCTTGACTATAGGAAACCAATTAAAAGCAGACTTGTGGAAAGAGAACATAAATAATGATAATGTCTTGAGATGCTTTAAAATGTGTAGACTATAGTAAGCAAATAACTCATCTTTTAAGATACATTTTACAGCTTTCTGCATTTAGTGTGGATAACTTTAAGAGACCAAAAGGTAACTGTATTTAGTTAGGCATGCACATAGGTGTGTGCACACAGATACAAGCTCAGTCTTGTATCTTGTATGCCTCAGAGATCATACACTTCAGTTTTGGAAACAGAATCTCTCACTGACTTGGGATTCACTGATTAGGGTGGAAAAAAAGCCCCAGGAACTTGACCTCTCTGTCTCTACTGCTGAGATTACAAATGTGAACCACAAAGCCCAGGACCAAGCTCAGGTCCTTTGCAAACCAAGTACTTCAGCGACTGAGTCATCTCTCTAATTCCCTCCTAATACTTCTATAGGCTTTATTGCTCAAGTCTTGCAGGTCTAAGTTGTACACATCACCCCTTGATCATCAAGGTGTAGGCCATTTATTGGTTGAGCATGGATTGACCCTCAGAGAGAGCAAGAGTACAGAGCAGAGAAGAAGAAGAACTCTTAAGAAGAGAGATGAGCATTCAGTGGCACCTGAGCCAGAGCCATATGTGGCTGTGGTCCGCTGGACCTACAATCTCTTCTCAACTGACCCCAAAGGTCCTGTCTCTTTTCAATCACTGCTCAAAGGGAGCCTTCATTTGTGTAAGCCAAACTCATAAGGCACACATGAGCACCTGAGAGTGGTAGAGGCTCACAGTTATGCATGTTTCTGACATAGGAGGTGAGACTCCTTTCTCCATCAAAAGGGCTCATGTTGTAGAGACTCTAGCAAATGGGATATTAGTAACAGAATTTCCTGAGTAATCAATTAAATTAAGAAGTACATGTCTGTGCCTAGAGAGATGACTCTGTTAGCAGAGAGTCTGATGAAGGAGCATGGGAGCCTGAGTTCGGATCCCAGCACCCTATGTAAAAAACCTACAGGTAGTAGTGAGCCTGTAGACCCAGAATCAGGCCAACAGGGGCAAGAAGATCTCTGGGCTTTCTGTCAAGCCTGTTCAACTGATTCATCGAGACACCCAGGCACAGAAAAATAAAGCAGAAATGGATCTAAGAGCACAGCTGATACTGATCTCTGACGTCCACACGCAGGCACACGTATGTGCACCTGAATGGACCCGCCACCACAAAAGGCATGTGCCTTTCCAAATGTAATGCTTTCCTGCTATTACTAGTTTGTGGATATACAACTTTATGCAACTGTGACAAAGAATTCCAATTTAAAAAGTAATAAGGATGTCTTTGCTCCTGCAGTGAATGGAGTCACCTGTCTAGGACGTGGGCACCGGCAAACATGCGTAAGAGCATCACCACTGCCCCATGAATGTCTAAGAAGTAGCTACCTAGAAGATCAAGATTCGATTTTCATATTAATTCAATTCAAATCCCAGTGGTCACTCTGACATTCAAGATGAGAGACTCGAACCTTGTTGCTGGATGAACAAAATGTGTGTTTCTGTCTGATGCAGGGAGTTTCATCAGGAGAGTTGCAGCCAGCAGAATGGTGGAGCCTTTGTTTCTCTCTGAAAAGAGCAAAACCAAACCATTTAGTAAATAGTACCAAGTGACCTTGGTAAATACAACCTCCTCTCTTCTGAAGATACTTAAAATTTCCCAAAGCCTGGCCTCCAAACTCGGGTAATAAGACTCATTTCCAGATAAGAGCACAGGCTGTGAACTTAATCCACAGGGAAAGGAGTTGTCAATCCCTTCTCAAACAAACTCAGGTCTGCTTGCACTTTCTGGGCTTCTAATACGTGTTTCCAATTTTTTCCCTATATGAGATAAAAAGTAACAAAGTCCATAAAACACATAAGGTATTTTAAAGAAGGGATGTGGACCTTTGCATAATCTTTCACCTCTGGCCATGACAGCATGTTGAATGGAATGTCCAGGAGACTCAATCCATGGCAAATATTCAGGACCTCATTCTGTCCTACAGGTACATGAAACTAACAGCCAAGCTATCCGAAGTCCAAGCAACACTAGAAGAAGCCTTCCTAGTTTAGATTGTATCTTCTTATCTGTGTGCTTTTTATACCTAGTAATAATAAAAACTGGAACTTAAGTGACGGAAACAGGAACAGAGGCAAAGACGGAGACAGAGAACACCACGAGAAAGAAACCGTAGGGTCTTCTGGACAGAGGCTTCTAAGGGAGGGGATTTAGAACAGGATGCTGTGGCAAGGACACAGAGTTTGATTTGGTGTCACAGGCTTAGTCTCAAATGACAGACTGACTGTTTTGCAGAAGTCTTAACACAGGCAAAATTATAAAGCCCTTGAACCTCAGTTTCCCCATGTGAATTTTAGGCATAACGATTCAAAATGCACACAGCTCACTGAACACTGGAGACGGTGAGTACTTTGTAACTGTTTATACTCCCTGATTTTTTTTACTCCCTCAAATGCTGTAGCCACGGGTAGAGCTCAGACAGTCTGGGCCAAAGGACTTTCCTCAATTACCAGTAAAATGTACATCAAAAATTCTAACATTGCGACCTGGAGGAGGAGATGTATTCCAGCCGCCATTAACTGCCGTTCTGATTGCTTTGGAAATGAACAAGGAGCCCCCATGACGAAGAGCAAGTTCAAGCACTAAGCCGGTAAAATGATCAGTTTGTGCCTATAATTGGATCTCATAGGTAACTGCAAAAGCTGTTATTGAATGAATAGCTTGAATTTTTCCCTAAACAGCTAGGGTGCTGGGAGCAGCTGCAGATGAGGTCAGCCCTGGACCCTGCTTTAGAAGTAAAGATTCCCATACTATATTACATTTTGTGACTTTTTAAAAAGAAAAAAATCGGACAGAACATCTCAGCAAAAGTCTTGGCTGCTGTAACATAATAGACATTTATCTAGATTAAGCTCAAAGGTGGCAAACATCGTGAGCGTAAATCTTCTGTGCCTCTGACAATCGGGGGTCAAGTGTCTGTGTGGACAGGTTTCTACTTCCTGCTTCCCAGTCTCCGTTTGGACGAGAATGCCGCATCTCGGAGGGAGCTCAGGTAGGTCTTGAGTTCTTGGTGCTGCCTCCTGCTCCTCTGCCCATCCAGACTGTCTCCGTCAAGTTGACCAACGTCTCTTGTTGGTCACTGCTGAAGCCACCTTGCGGGTTTCATCTTGCATGCTCACATCCGATTGATTAGCCTGTTCTGCTGGCTTTACCTTCGCAGACAGATACAGAACCACCAGAGTAGTCCAAACAGCCAGATAGCGAAACTGATGCACACGGTGGAAGTAACTTGCGTTACAGTAGCAGGTCGTCAGCATGTTGTCGCAGCAGAGCCAGGGTCAAGTGACCTTTATACTCTACCTACATGCTCTCTGCTATGGTTCCCCGTATCTCAGAAAGAATGTCTGCCCAGTGACCGCAGATAGCATTCTAAAGGACTTCCATTCCTACATGTTCGTATTCACTGTTAGCCAGATACAGCGTCCCCCTCCCCTGCTGTTGTGCTGGCACATTCCAGGCATGCTCTGCCACGCCCCGTGTTCACTTCTCTTGATCTCCACCCTCCCAGCGTCCTCCAGATCCTCCCTGGGAAACCCCCTCTCCTGAGGCTATGCACCGGTCCCTGTTGAAATTTGTGTCTCTGCTTCCCACAAATCCCCAGTTCCCATTTCCTGATGTTTCTCTCTTCAGCGATGGTCACCTTCCAACATTCAAACGTATAACTTCTCTGCCTTGCTTAACCATCATCTCTCTCTACCAGCCAGGAACGTGGTGATATTCTGTCAACCTATCATGTGTGCCCACTTAGTTTCTGGTATTTTCTATGGTAGCACAAGCAGACCAAGAAGCCACCCCAGACCCCTTTGCATTTACACCGGTCCTTGCATTTCTTTTCATTTTGATGATAATTGATGGCTTGGTTTTTGTCCTTTTTCCTCTTCTGAGCAGGCTTCGGTTTTTAATTCTACTCTGATTTGCTGCATAGAAAACCAAGTAGGCTTCCCTGCCGCATGGTAGCAGCAACCCTCCTGTAAACTGGAGGCTGTGGACATAGAGACTTTGAGTTTTCTGTCTCTCGGAAGCACGCCGAAACTTGTCTATGCAACCGCAACTTTACTACACCTCTTTTCCTATAGTCTGTACCTTTGGGGACTTCAGCTCCACTGTAATTATTCCATCGCCAGCTAGCCACAGGAAGCAGCTTCGGCTCCTGTGCTTTTCTTTCAAATCAACTGGGGTTAAAATTGTACATAACATTTGAATGCAGGCTTTCACTTTTAAAGGGTAATATGCATGTTTGTTGTATCTTAAAGGCTTGCCTCATGCCCGGGTATTCAAAATACCACATACATATTGAATGCAATGCTTGTTACTGCTCTATCCATTGCCTTCTGTTCAGATGATATAACGGATCCACACAACAATTCAAAGTGAATTCACTTTACCTTGCTTTTAGCTAAATATTTTCACATACAATTTAAAGCTGAGACTTTACGTATAGACATTTCCTTATTTATTTATTTATTTATTTATTATAACGTCACATAACATCATAATGATCAGATATGCTCTTACCCTGATAGTCTTTCGAAATAAAATTAAATTATAGCATAATGTCCTAAAATCTATAAATGTATTAGTACCCTGGAGCTATCATAAAGGCTCATTTTTCACCTACTAGACAATTTTGGGAGCAGACAGATTTGCATTAAAGTCTGCTTCATTTATATTTTTACATCATTTATACTAAGAAGAAATTCAATTGTTATTGTGGGGAATTCCTATGACTGTCTCCAATATACTAAACTAAAAGTTAAGTGAAAAGCTGAACTGACAAATGGACCTTTAAAAACGTCCATACTTGGGGCTCTAGAGATGGCTCAGTGGTTAGGAGCACTTGCTGCTGGCTCTTCTAGAGGACCCAGGTTCAGTTTCCAGAACTCAGCCAGGTGGCTCATAGCTGTCTGGAACTCTACACACAAGGTTTCTGGCACTCTCTTCTGGCCTCCAAAGGCACACTTAATTCTTTATGTTAACTGATTCTACCCATCAAAACCTACATTTCTTTTGAAACCAAAATATTCCAAATCTTATCATGATTATACTGTCACTGAATGAAAGAAAAAAAGAATCTTTAAAGTGATTCAAGTGATAGATTATTTTAAAGTCCTACTTATTGATAAAGTAAATTTAGAAAGTATTGCTTACATATAAACCCTCAAACAAAAAGCAATAAGTTAACATGCAACTTAGATATCTAGTGCATATAATACAAACATGCTGAGTTCACACCTCTGACCCCATATAAGTTACTGAGGTTTAGGTAGAGAGAAGTAAAATACAGGGTGATAGTAATTTACTGGTCAGATCAATGGTGTCAGCAGTATGCTGGGTTTTAGCTGTAAGTCATTATTAACAAAACCTTTTTTGATATTTTACTTGCTACCATATATTGTTACTTAAAATTGTCCATCATCCAATGTGTTCAACATATGCCAATCTTTTGCATTAAATCTAAGTATTCAACGTGGTGCTATGACTTTAACTAAAAACCTATTAATCTTGATGTTGAGATTAGGATCATATTTTTCTTTATTGTGAGTTCTGAGTTGATTTGTATTGAAAGTTTGTTGGCTTGAGTCTTCTTACTGTGTACCAAAAGCTTTAAGCCAGGCATGGAGTCAGGTCCCAGTCACTGACAGAATGTGTTCGTCTAAAGAAACTGGCGGCCAGTATGCCACCTATTTGGTGTCCTGTGAAAAAGCAGTGGAAGAATGGGGGGAGGGAAAAGAAGATGGCATAGGGTCCTAATGGTCCCTTTAAGTCTATAAGAAATGATCAGTCTCAATTGTGTGACTGAGAGGAGCTGATGCCATTGATGGCAGCATCACTAAGCTTTAGCAGGTGTCACATTTGGGGAGAGAGCAAAGGGCATGCCACCAGCACTGTGTACACTTTTTCCAGCCATCAGGACACACACATATTCATGGATTCTTGTCTCTGTGAACAGGTGTCTTGTCTGACCATGGTCATAAGCCATCTATAAATGAGTCTCTCAGCACAAGCCACACAGACCTGGTGGTTCAGGGAGCAAATCATTTTGTCTCTGGGGCTCTGTTAATCTAAGCCCCAGAAAATAATTAGTGCATCCGATGGGCAAGGTTTTGGTGATTTGTAAGTTTTATTTTTATTTCGAACATTCTAATTGTGGTTTGTAATGACATCGCCCTTGTAGATTCATCTTGTATTTCCTTAAGGGCTAATTAGGTTGAACATCTTTCTACAGCTTTTTGTTCTGCATAAGAAATACGTGCTCTGTTCATGTCTTTTGCCCATTTCTAACTGAATTTTGTTTCTTTTGAATCCTGTAGTTTTGTTGAATGTTTTTTCTTTTTCTTTCTGGGCTTGAAAGGTCCATGTTAAATCCCATCCTGCTAAAGGCATGTTTGGGAAAAAGCATCTAAGGACTTATTCAGGAGAACTGAAAACTTCTCAGAGAGACACAGTTCAAGAAGAGACACCAGGAATGGAGAGAGAGGGAGCTCATTAAGCAGAGTGATTCCTGTGCAATCATGAGGACCTCAGTTCCACCCCGAGTACTCATTAAAACCAGGCATGATGGATCATGCTTCTAATTTCCAAGATAGAGAGAGGGAGATAGGCAAGACTCTCTGTTAAGCCAGTCTATCCTAGTTGACAAATTCCATGCAAGTGAGAAACCTTGTCTCAAACAAGATCGAAGGCATCTGAGGTTGACCCCTGACCCACATGTGGACAAACATCAGATATCACAGAAATGGCTCCTTCCTTATTTTCCACCCTCCCCAATTTCTCTATTCCTCTCTTTTTCCTCCCATGCTTTCTCTCTCACACACAGAATGGCCATGGAATGGTATGGTCATAAGGTTGTCATAGAACACAATTAAAGAATGTCTCTAATTTGTGACAATTCTACTTAAAATGTTAAATGGAATTCTCCAGTGAAAATAGGTAGCCCAGAGAGTCCTCTTACGTTTTCCTATATGAATTAAATTTTATTATTAACAGAGGACTATTTACATTATCCATTTCATACTGAGCAGGTTGGCATAGTGTGTGAGTTCTGAGAATGTAGTTTAGTTCATCTTAACAAGAAGAACTGTGGTGCTACACAGTGCCATGTGCTCTCTTCCCAGTGGCTTTAAGGGCTCAGCGATACCATCTCATCCTCAGGAACAGTGACTTCACCTGGAATTGTTTATGCTTTGCCTTTTTTCAGTTGTGCTAGAATTTTACAGGGGATTTGCCTATTTTACTTTTACTGAAGAACCAGTTCTTTTATTGCATTTACTGAGTTCCTAATTTTAATTTTGACATCAACTCATCTCTCTGATTCCTTATAGCTACCTCTTTAGTTATGGAATTTTACATTATGTTTTATTTTTAAAAAAATTATAAATTTATGCACATGTGTGTGCTCTGCATGAATTTATGAAAACCATGTGTGTGCACATAGAAACCAGAAGAAGTTGGATCCCCAAGAACCAGAATTGCAGGTGGCTGTGAGATACCCAAAATGTGTGCTAATAACAGAGCCTGGGTCCTCTGTAAGAGCAACACATGCTTTTAACTGCTGCATCATCTTCTCTCCCAGCTTTTAACTGAGATATTTAAGACAGAAATTTAGAATGTTTACTAGGAATGCATTTTCTTTTCAATAAAAGTGTGTAAGTTCGGCAGACCCCAAAGCTGCCAAGACTAATTCAGAATTAGAAGAACAAAATGCCTGGTTTATTCTTTCCCAAATCTATTAATTCATTAGGTGTTTTAAAATGATGATATTCTATCTCGATCAGTGTTTGTTCATTCATATTACCAATTCACTAAATACAGTTTTCCCTTCTTGACTACTTGGTTGCCCTAGTAACCTAATGTCAGCTCTCCTAGGGATTTTTAAAGTTCTCCATGCTTTAGATGCACAGTAAGCTATCTAACGTTCTCTTGCATTGGATATTTAAACCATTTCTAGTCCTTCATCCTTACCCCAATTCTGCATTGAATAGCTTTATCCAAACCATCATTTTTATTTTTATTTTTGTTATTAGTTCTATTTTCTCTGTATGCAGATTGCATACCCCCTTGGTAAGGAAGAGTATAATTTCAAAATGCATACTAATGTCCTGTTACTATAACACATATTGAAAAATTCAAGTTTACAGCAATACTTGCTTATTATCTCCAAGGTCTGGAGGTCAGAAGTCCAGTGGCCTTGGATAGACTCTCCGAGGGGGGAGTCACACACCTCCAATCAAAAGCTCAGCAAGGTGATCTGTGTAGAGACTCTGGGCATGAATCTAGGCAAGGGACTAAGTAGGTTGTTGTCATAGTACACCCCAAAGTCCCCCAGGCTATGCTGTCTGTCTCTCACCAGCCATTTTCAGCCGATTGATGCCTCACTCAGTTTCTCGAACTCATGATTATTTCTGTGCATGCGCTAGGCTCAAATAGTGGACCTAGTCTTTCTCTCTGACTGGAATTTATTCAGTTTATTTTACCTGTGTGTACATGTACATGTGTACACATGTGTGCATATACATTTATTTGTGTGCATGAGTGAATCTGTATGTGTGTGTGATATATACACACATATGTATTGTGTGTATGCATGGCCAGATAACAGTGTGTCTGTCTTGGTCTTCAGGGACCACCTTCCCACCTTACTTTTTGAGTAAGAGTCTCTCTCTGAACCAATAACTACCAATTATTCTAGATTGCCATCCAGAAAACTCCAAGGATCTGCCTGTCTGACTTCCCCACATTGGGATGATAGGCACTACTGACATGCTTGACTTTTCACATAGGTGGGTAATGAGCATCAAACTCAAAGACCCCGTGCTTTTGCAACAACCAAGCACTGTCCAGACGTAGCTATCTCCCCTTGGACTTCTGCCTTGTCATCCCATAACCCTTACATCTCTTTTACTGAACAAGCCTGAGGAGTGTTTCTGAATTAAAGTATTCCATAACTTTAAATACTTGGGATTACACTGACTCGTTTGGATAATCCAGGAAACTATTTTTGAGATGGAATATGCAATTATTAAATACATTCCACTTAAAAATATGCAGTTTATACATTTGTCATAGGCACTAAGTCTAAGTTTCTAAATATTTGTTGAGTAGTTGGGTTCAATAACTGTATGGAGCAATGGATAAATGGGCAGATGGGTGACTGGATGAATGGATAGATGAACAAGCCAGTGGCGGGATGGGTGAATAGATGTGTGGTTGGGTAATTAGATCCCAAGAATGATGATAAAAAGGAGTAAATTTTGCAAAGGTATGAAGGTAAACCAGAACACAACTTGCTGCGATCATTGTAATATATTCAATACAGTAGAATAAAACAGTGGAGATGAAAATTTAACAGGGGTCAAAGTGCCCTTCCCCCAGCCTTGAGTAGGCTGAATAGACCTTAAGTGTTTGCCACAGTTGGATCCAGGTGGAGTCTTCCTCCTTGCTGCACCTGCAATTTCCTACAGCTGAGCTTGCTTTGCAACATAATCCAGCTGAAACAAAGGATGGGTCTGTGGGCTTTCCCTATATAACCACAGTGCTGAATATTAAACTTTGAGCCTTGATCAGAAACTTGTCTTGACTTCATCCTTCTCTTGAACCCTGTCCTTTTCATTTCCAGCCACTCCCCCTTTCAGGTAGACCAGTTCATCCATGGCCGCTGGACAGACGGCTACAGGTCAAGATAGATAACTCTGAGTGATATGGTCCAAGTGAAATCTCCTGGACCAGATTTCACGACTGTTGACTTCTTAAAAGTCCAAAGAGATGGAAGTAAATATCTAGTATGCAATGGTTAGTTGTAGTTATTCTTTTGGGGGGGGATACTTTATTTACATTTCAAATGTTTTCCCCTTTCCAGGTCTCCCCTTTGGAAACCCCCTATCCCACCCCTCCCCCGCCTCTATGAGAGTATTCCCCCACCTACCCTCCCACTTCTATCTTCCCTCCCTGGCATTCCCCTATACTGGGGCATCTAACACCCTCTGGTCCAAGGACCTCGCCTCCCCCCTGATGGCTAACAAGACCCTCCTCTGCCGCATATGTGGCCAGCACCGTGGGTCCCTCCATGTGTATTCTTTGGTTGCTGGATCAGTCTCCAGGAGTATAGAGGGGTCAGGCCAGTTGCCACTGTTGCTACCTTCCTGGGGATGCAAACTCCCTCAGCTCCTTCAGTCCCTTCACTAACTCTTCCATCTGGGACCAACAGTCCAACTGTTGCTGTGAACTGAATCAGGTTATTCCGCCAAACTTTTGGGCTAATATCCACTTTTCAGTGAGTACACACCATGTTCATTCTTTTGTGACTGAGTTACCTCATTCGAAATGATATTTTCAAGTTCCATCCATTTGCCTGCGAATTTCATGAAGTCATTGTTTTTAATAGCTGAGTAGTATTCCATTGTGTAAATGTACCACATTTTCTGTATCCATTCCTCTATTGAGGGATATCTGGGTGGTTTCCAGCTTCTGGCTATTATAAATATGGCTGCTATGAACATAGTGGAGCATGTGTCCTTATTACATGTTGGAGCGTCTTCTGGGTATATGACCAGGAGTGGTGCAGTGATTCTTTTAGCAGAGCTTATCTGGTTCCTAGAAAAACAATCAAAGAAATGAAAGCCAAAAGTGCCAAGCTAGAGTTGCAGAGCTGAACTGTCCAAGGCGGTGTCTAGCTCTGAGCTGATATTTAATCTGAAGCAGTTTTTAAAATTTAAATAACATTAACATCTCAGCACCCAATGGACGTGTCTTAGAGCTACAGCACTGTGAAAAGAATATGATAATTCAGGTTATCTGGGAATCTTCTGGAAAGAGCAGCTGCAGAGTCCTAGGTACTGCTTTCTTGCTCAGCGGAAAGCCACATTTATTGTCTCATGAATCATTTAGGACTATGTTGGCTGCAGGTAAGAGAAACCAAGCAAATAAAATAAAACAAAGTTGGGGGGTTTTAATGGACGCTCATGGAAACTTGATGCTGGAGTGAGATGGGTTGCAGCCTGAGAGCCTTCTCCTGTATTCCTCTGTGTCTTTCCCCTTACTGTAGCCTCACCGTGGGGGCTCATTCCCTTCTCAGTGCACTGTTCTAGGATCCTATGCGACCCACACTCCAAGTCTCCAGGAAAAAGATGTGAGTGAGCTTTGTTGGGTCCTGTGACTGCTCTTAGTTAAACCAGCTGAGTTTGGTAATGGGAGGATAGACTTCGGGATATTAATGTGTAGAGAGCTCTACCTGCTGGAAACACCCAGAAACTGGTGGTCTGCTTACCTGGAAGACAACTGTACAAGCAACTTATGTGTTTCACATTGCAATCCTAGTCTACTTTAGTTCTATCTTCTCGTTTTCATTCCTGATTTGGGCTGCCCTTGTGAGAGGTCTTCTTCAGGCCCATGTATTGAATGTTTGGTCCTCAACTGATGACAGTGTGCAGGCATAATGTTTTTGTGCATTGTGTAAAGGTTATCACTGTGATATTCAAATGCTGATTTCTTTGCTCTTGTTTCTTGTTTCAGTCTGGATGTGGCATTATAATGCTTATGTCAAGAACCTCCTGTCTGACGTTTGTGTAAGAAATTCTTACTATTTACTCTCTGCCTTGTCAATAAGTGCTGATTACCCAATGGCTGGGCAGAAGAGGGAACAGGGCAGAACGTCCATCAGCCAGGGAAAGAAGGGGGGGGGGAGGAAGAAGGGAGAGGGAAAGGAGCTAGAGTTTGAGCCACGAGAAAATGCTCCTGAGGCAGATCAGAGGAAGGAAGAAAGAATTTTTAAGAGTTCAGATGAACAGTGGAAGCCCTAATTGTAAGGATTATCTGGAATCATGCCTGGGTGGTAGCCACATTAGCTTAAGATAAACCATTGGAATTCCCAGATATTGAGGTAAAGCCTTAAAACAAATCTTCATCTCTTTGTGTGGTTATTGGGAACTAGCTGGGAAAAAGAAATGCAGCTGCCATATTAATTTACTGTTTACACTTAAGTTACAATAATTCTTTTTACAACAGTGCTGTGTAAAGGTGTCAAACTGTATGTAAAAGGTGGGTCCTGGGTGGAGGAAGTGACTCACTCAGATGCTCTATCTATCTATCTGTCTATCTATCTATCTATGTCTGCCTCTGTGTGTGTGTATCTGTGTATGTTTCTGTCTCTCTGTCTCTGTCTCTCTTTTCTCTCTCTGCCTCTGTGTGTGTCTGTGTATGTTTCTCTCTCTGTGTGTCTCTGTCTCTGTGTGTGTCTCCTGTGTGTTTCTGTG
>JADRCH010000123.1:2364960-2382810 GCA_019843965.1 Rhynchomys soricoides
TCTCTCTGTTTCTCTCTGTGTGTCTCTGTCTCTCTCTCTCTGTCTCTCCCCCTCTCTCCCTTTCTCTCTCTCTCTGTCTCTCCCCCTCTCTCCATTTCTCTCTCTCTCTGTCTCTCTCACTGTCTTTCTCTCTCTCTGTGTCTCTGTCTCTCTGTGTCTCTCTCTCCCTCTCTGTCTCTCTCTATCTGTCTCTCTCTCCCTTTCTCTCTCTCTGTCTTTCTCTCTATCTCTCCCCCCCCCTCTCTCCACCTCTCTCTCCTGTCTTTCCATATGTCTTCTGTGGCTTGAATCACACCCCCCTGCTGTCGTGGACTGAAAGCTCCAAACTCCATAACCAGATCTTAAATACACCTTTCTTCCTTTTAGTTTTTTGTTTGTTTTGTTGTTTTGTTTCAATGTCAGGCATCCTGACATACTGAGAATCTAGTCAACACAGAAGCTGAAATGGCTGTGACATAAGAGACCCCATGCATAGCAGGTGGAACTAACACAGTTTTACAAAAGGGACGTGTATAAATACGTTGGAAGACCATAAGGAATCCCCAAAGAAATCACAAGGAGACGAAGCAGAAAGACGTTTGTAATAAAAATAAGATGGTTTTATTATGATCACTGTGGACTCTGGAGAGCAATAGGAGAGACAAAGACTCCCAGCCCATGAGGCAGAAAGGGTCTTGGGAAACCCTACTGGACAATTCCAAGCCTTTGTGAAGAAATAAATGTGTCCACAGGACCCTAGGAACTCAGAACATTGGGTAATTACCCAAACTTACCCCCTTCCATTTCTGATGTTTTAAGTTCTTCCCAGTAGCCAACTCCAATTATGAGGAAGAAAGCAAGGGGAACTACTGCCTACACCAATTAGCATCCTCAGGACTGAGGAGTAACCTAGAGGGCAAACAAACATACCCAGGAGTGTATGAAACTGGGATATGGTTGAACTGGCTAGCCAGGCAGGAGCCTCTTTCCCCTTGACTAGCTACAATCTTTATGTTTTCTATAGAGACATAAATTTCACTTTTACAGCCATATTTATATAAAATCAAAGTATTTAAGACCAGTGAGTAAAGGCATTTGCTGTTAAGCTTTATAAACTGAGTTTGATCCCGGGGACCCACATAGTGGAGGGAGGGAACAGATTCCCACCCGTTCTTCTCTGACCTCCATGTGACATAGGCTTTCCTTCTCCTTGGTTAGGAAATAAATGTAACAAAGATTAAATTGCAGAAACATAACTTATTTTCGAGCTTATCTGGGGGAACAAACACCCAAATGTAAGATAGATTCCATTTGCTAAGTATTATTTTCTGCAGATTGCAGTTTTACTATATCTATTTGCAGGGAGCAAAGCGAATCATTGAGAAAGCAGGCTGGCCTGTCTCTGTTGATGGCCTGAAACCCAGGAAGGTTGCTCAAGGACAGCAGTAGCTTATACCTGGAAAAGCTCACTGGTGACAGATTAATCCCAGACACCGAGCAGACCTGAGACACTCTCGTAGGTTTTGTCTTCGGATTTCTTCGCCCTCACAGCCTCCGGCTGCTGTGTATTTCAGATGACATGTTTGTTCAGCCACTTGTCTGCCCTCCATCAAATAGAATTTAGGGAGCACACTCTGCCTCTAATGGGTAACCTAGGAGCCATCCTTTGTTTAGAGATTTCTATTATACTCTTCTGAGTTCTTTGGGGTTTCTTAGGAGAGTGATGGGCCACAGATTGACCATCATTTGACAGGCAGTGTGGAGCTGTGGTTAACACGTGTGGGTTGAGGGAAGACTCTATGCTTCAGACAGAGTGTGGAAGCAAAGTCTTGTTAGACCTTGAGTCTCCTGAACCTTCCCCTTCCTTTCTGAAAGAAGGTTCCCGTCAGAGGGAGTCTCTATAGAGCATTCTGTCATAACCTAAGAATGCTGTTTATTGTAACCTCTTGTGTGCTGGACAGGGACATTTATCTCCTGAGTCATTACTTCCTGAAATAGGATATTCTGCCCTGGTCCAGTCCTTTCAACACACATGGGTAAATATGGCACATGCTCAGAACTTTAGTCACCAATTCTAGCCCAGAAAGATCCTGTAGACTTGGCATTCTCTCATTATTTTCTTATTTTTCTATCAAGGTCATCTTCAAGTTTGACACATCCTGAGTAAACCCTACGATCATTCCAATGGGCTCATTCTCCACACTGGTCCGTTTCTCAGTGAATGCCATGCTTAGTATTCTAGCTGTATGACTATGGAACCTTCTAGTAAACTTTTACATCTCCCTTCTGATAAGTCACCATCCCAAACAGCCTCTACGCTTCTAATTCACCACCAATTCCTGTTTTGTTTGTTTGGTTGTTGTTGTTGTTTGTTGTTTATGAAATCGTAGATTATTTTTAAAAATTTACTCTGACCAAGCCCGCTCCTGGCAAAGCCACCGCCGACACTGAGCTTAGTCTACTGCAGAAACCACAGCTCCATGCACACACCACTTCCCTGCCCAAAGTTTTATGTTTTAAGCAAAATGCTTCCCTTTGCCTGAGAGTTGCCATTGTGTACAAGAGTCAGGATGTCAGCTCCCAAGAATTCCAATGTCTCCTGTTTTTTCACACCAATCTGCTCCATCTCTGTCATCAACCAGTTTCCTGGATTATGCTTCTCTACGCTCTGAGACTATAGATCATGCTTCCTTTGGCCCTGAGACTATAGATCATGCTTCCCTTGGCCCTGAGACTACTGCACCTAATATTCCACACCAAGAATACTTTTCTTTTCTATCCTCTGAGCTCCAGGCAGTCTTCTGAGACTCACAGACTCAGACACATACATCAGTTGCATGATCTACTTTTATAACTCTTCAGAGTCATGTTAATTGGAGTGAGAAATTTCCTCTAAGTCCTTACTGTCAGAACATACCCAGTCACATGTATAGGGATTCCTTATGCCCCCACCTCTTTAACTAGACTTTATTTCTTTCCTTATTAAATGGATCTTTTCAGCAATCTAAGGAGGTCTATTAGCATGTTAGGAGAGACCCAGAATGTCATGGTCTGAATATGCTTTGCCTAGGGAGTGGCACTATTTGGAGGTGTGGCCTTGTCGGAGTAGGTGTGTCACTGTGGGCGTGGGCTTTAAGACCCTCCTCTTGGGTGCCTGGAAGTCAGTATTCTGCTAGCAGCCTTCAGATGAAGATGTAGATCGCTCAGCTCCTCCTGCACCATGTCTGCCTGAGTACTGCCATGTTCCTGCTTTGATGATAATGGACTGAACCTCTGAACCTATAAACCAGGTCATGGCCTCTGATCACAGCAGCAAAACCCTAAGACCCACAGTCAGATGGAAGCATGTAATTGCTGTGACCTGCTGCTATCACTGTGGTCCCTTCCCTTCCATAATCTCTGTTCCTTGGGGATTACCACCTTCAGACAGTACCCATTCCACTTATCTCAGGGAGATTGGAAAGTTGGTGATTCTAATTTAGATACCAGGCTATCGAGACCCTCTTAAATTAGCCTTTCACTGCTAAATTAAAGTTTGGGCCTGAGCATCTCTGGCAGTTGCTCAATCATTCGGAGTTCTGTGGCGGCTCTGCTGGGTACTAGTTAGAAGTGCATGCATGTCCCCATAGATGGTGTGGCATGTACAGTAGAAGAACTTGGGACTCTGACACAGTTTGTAAGTGGGAACACTAAGAAACTCTGCTATTTAAAGCCCCACTTAAGAAACCAACACAACATGCCAGTCATTTCAGGTACCATGACCCACACCGCAGACAATGCATCACCAGTGACATTTTGACCTGAGTGATTATGCCTTTGTCTGGAGCTTCCTGGAGTTTTCAGCTCATGCGGAACCATTTTAAGAAGAAATTAAAAAGAATTTATCCAGCCTTTTAACTGTTTACTCTGAGGGGAGAAATTGCTTTGGAAACACGATTGAACTGCTTAGAAAAAAAACAAAGGCAGAAAATGAACCCACAGAGGCTGGGCAGATGAGGGTTGTTGCCAGCCTACGTTCTGGTAGCCAGGTACCCACCTCCAGTGGCCCAGGTTTGGGAGTGCTCATTGCTCACAGTACACTCTCCTCAGAATAACTTCCCGAGTGTAACAGAAGTTACCTGCAAATACTGCCTGATAGGTTACTCTGTACCCACAAGAGGTCAAACTTATGTCTATCCAGGCAATAACTTGAAACCAATATTTTCTCAAGGCAGGGGAGCTGAGTAGTGCTTACCTGTCTTCAGGCTCCCGTGACGGTCTTTCTAAAGCTAGACTCTGCCCTCGGACACATTACCTTTATTTAGCTGTTTCTCCCTCTTCCTCCACATGCTTGTACGTTTCCCTTGAGTGCCCAATAAATCAGACTCTATCTCAGACAAAGTTCAAGAAAACCTGAGTCTGGTCCCATTGAGACGACCTCAACACATTATTCATGCATGTCTTGGTGCAAGCAACACATGAACTGAGCTGTAAGTCAGAGGGCATAGGAAGAAGCTGTGATAAATACAAGCAAAAGAAGAGAAGGTGGAGATGAGTCTTCAAGGAGCAGCAGCCTATGACTATACATCTGCCCAACCTGCCCCTCTGGAGATACCCCAGCAAGTCTCCTGAACTCCAAGACCTGAAATCCATACTTCTCAGCGGAGGATTGATTAGGGAAAGAGGAGCTAAGCAGAGTTGTTTTATGGTTCCAATCCTCTGTGTGTAGACTGGAGAAAAGGCTATTTCCCTCAAAATATGGGACGCTCACGAAAATGATGACAGTAGCCACTTGGGATAGTCTTAGCAGAAGTGTTTTCCCAAATTGAATCTGCAGAAGAAGACCATTCATAAACTCTGGCAGATAGCAAGAAACTCCCATTCAAAGAAGTACTAGCAGCTTTCATCATTAAAAAGTAAGAGTTAAAAGAAAATTAAGAATGGTCTCCTTTCCAGCTTTTGATGTCTTAGGTGTTTGAAGACGTTGGGCTGTGATGATGCCTGCAAGAAACTCTTAGTAAAAATATGTTGTTCATATATCTGAGCATATTATGATCAAGTTAATTTTCATTCTCTTTTCTATGGAGCATCCTTGCTGGTCATTTTTTGGTTGTTCCTTTCTTCCTCTGTTTATCCTCAGGATCACAGACCTAGGGAGAGTCATTTAGAACTAACTTTGCAAAAGGTGCTGTCTCTTGCCCTAAAAACAACCTGATCCTTGGATTTTGGTCAACAATTTCCCCAAGTTACAAAGAGTATGAACTGTCAAAAGTTGACTATCAAAAGTTGTCATCCTAACTCGGATAGGGAAATATCTCACAAGACCCCACCCCTGGATGAAGAGCTACCTACGAGCAGTTAATAGCTTCTGTGAAAAGAGAGTCTCTCTTCTACAGGGATTGCAGAGGGAGTGATTATATGCTGTATTTATAGGTGTGTGATGCCTAATGCCCAGAAAGCATAGATGACTGCTCCTCCCCCTGTTGCATACACAACCATTTCCTTGTTCATGGATGCTGCTGCAGATGAGTTTGGACCAACCCAGACACTCTCCATTTTTCCATCTTCCCCGATGATTTGGGTACCTACCACCCAGTTCCATTCTTGCCTCACCCCTGACCTCTTTGCTCACGTCACTTCCTTCAGTGCCCGCAAACATAGTACGTAGAGGGCTTCATGTCTCTTAAAATTATTTTAAAGATTGATTCATTTTGTGTGTACGTATGAGTACCTGGATGCATGTATGTGCAGTGCATGTGTGCCTGTGGATGCTATAAAAGGGCATCGTGGGCTGCAAACTCGGTTTACAGGCTGCTTTGAGCTGCTGGGGGATGGGGAGTGCTGGGAATTGAAAAAAAAGTCTCCTGCAAGGTCAGCCAGTGCTGCTGCCCCATCTCTCCAGCCCCTTCTTCTTTTTAAAACAGTTATTAGATGTTTTCCTTACATACACTGTTATGAAACCCACATGCTTAGTGTCTATACCTTAATTATTTTCTGTTCTCAACATCAGTAAAGTGGTGGGCATGGTAGGTGTATGTTCATGGTCTTGTTGAGTTATGTCATGGATGCATACTCAGTGCACTCACTCACAAAGATAACAATGGGAATACTTGAACTCCTAATAACCTCATAGTTAATGTCTTATGGCATCGTGTTTGCTATGGCACTGGTAGCAACAGAATGATCCTTCAAATATGGATGATCACAACCCATCACACTTAAGTGAATCGATAAAAGCAGCTGTATTATTGACCCATCTTTATCATATGGGATATAAAGAAGTATTCATGTGTCACTCTCTTGTGCTTATCCAGATTCTTTCAGTGAAAAGTTATTAGGCTGCTCTGTCCCCAGTTATATGCAAGAAAAAGCAATAAAGTTTCTGCTCCCAGACTTTTATTATGAAACGAACATAGAACCCACTGAAAATAAACAAAGATATTTTTGTCTCTGACCACTTTGGATAATAAGAGTTTTCAGACTCGGAAATTTGACAAAGCTGTAATTTTGTATGCTTTCCAGATACCTTAAGATAAAGAAATGTATCTTTATCTTATGCTGGTTGACTCCAAATCAGTTCCATTTCTGCAGTAACACCAGAGGGGAAAGCAGCATTATGGTCAACAACATGTTTAGGGAACAGAGATTGCTGTTTTTCATTACACAAGGCACTTGGGGGTCCCTGAAGGATGAACGCCAACCAAGAGAAGCTAATTCTATTCTTGGTCCCATTGATCTACAAGGAAAATAATTCCATAGAGATGCTGCTATGAAGGAAATTACTCTTCCAGGACAAGGTTGATCACAGTATTTCTGAACAGAGCTATGTATACAAGCACTGTTCCCCATGATGTATGGCTCATCTTGCTCAGAGTGTGCATGGGCTCAGAATCTGCCCAGAGAGCACAACTACCTTGAAGCTTTGTCACCTGGTTATGGTATCTTCTTGTCTTCATGAACCTTTGCAGGCACATAGCAATCCCATTTCTGTAGATCTCACAGGCCCCAGATGGCTCTCATTTTTTTTCTTTCTATTGAAACTTCATTTCATAATTTAAGAGGTTGTCAATTGGAAAGTGTTATCTCTTATGTTATTAAAATGCATTCTCCAACAAAGACATTAACAGTCGAACACCAAGAGAACACATAAATATATAACATGTATGTTTATATATTTATGTATGTAATAGAAATATAAAACTCAATTCTGGACAAAAATTGCTCTAAGATCACTTAATAGAATTTAATTTTACATTTAAAAATTTCGATTTACTCATTTTACATGTGTGATTTTTATTTTGCTTTTTGTCTGCACGTATGTAGGTGTATGCATCATGTGTGCCTGGTGCCCGTGGAGGTCAGAGGAGGATGTTAAAAATCGCCTGGAACCGGAATTGTAGATGGCTGTGAGGTGCCATGTGGGTACTGGGAGCCACACCCAGGTATCAGGGAGATCAGCATGCTCTCAATCACTGGGCCATGTCTCTAGCACTGAAGTTCATTCTACCCTATAAGTCAGACCTTTGGGTCACCTACCTGAAGACTTCTCTTTAAGAATGCATTGGGTAATGTGTCTGGTTAGGATACAGTCCTTGAATTTTTTTTAATCTCCATTTCTCTATACCACATTGAAGCACAGAGCTAAATACAGCTACAGACAAATGTCTCATACTGTGCCCATGATGCTGCCGGCAGACCACACATTGACACAACTATCTGGGGGGAAAGATATGATGTCTGGTAAACTAAATACGTAACACATAAGCTACATTCTGAGATCTACTGGGGAGAAGTCTGCACACCACAAGGATAGGCTATGGGTTGCCCCTACTGAAAGCCAAGCTCTCAGTTATAACCCAACTGATCTTCACTTCAACAATGGGCATTTTATCATACTGATAACTGTAAAAAAGTAACAACATATTGCAATGACATGAACACTCTAGGTCACTAGCCAATGAGGCTTTTGTTTTTGTTTGTTTGTTTGTTTGTTTGTTTTGTTTTTCACAGAGGGGCAGGGACTAACTATCTTGGGTTGTTCAGACCAAGAGACAAAATACAGAATGCTATGACAATCTTGCACCTCTATTTGATTTTTGTAGCCCCTTAAACTGTACCCGTTTAAAAAAACCATGGCTGGGCAGTGGTGGTGCACGCCTTTAATCCCAGCACTTGAGAGGCAGAGGCAGGCGGATTTCTGAGTTCGAGGCCAGCCTGGTCTACAGAGTGAGTTCCAGGACAGCCAGGGCTACACAGAGAAACCCTGTCTCAAAAAAACAAATAAAATAAAATAAAATACAATAAAATAAAATAAAAAACCATGGAGTGATAAATACAGTTGGCACAATGAGTAAAATAATAAACTACACATACCAGACTAGACGAGGCTCCTTGGCTGTGGTTTGCTGAACCCTGGCGCAGGTTTTCACATGGCTGGATGTGAAGAAGGTGACATTTCTGAGGGGAAGGAATTGGAGACTACTTTGTACATCCTCCAGTAAACAAGACTCCAAATCAGGCAAGTTTAGGTATTATTTTATTTTGCATTTGTGCATTTGTGGGGTCTAATGTTAAATCCCCAAATCCATGATTGTGTGGCTCACTGGTAGAAATGAAGGAAGATGGATGGAATCCAGAGGAGTCTGGGAGGGTGGTGCCAGAGATTCGTTATTTTTTCAACTAGACAAGAAGCCAGGAGTATTTACAGATTTTTCTGATAATTCCCACATGCTGTAAATTAGCTTATATAAACATTAAATGATTTATGACAATTTAAAAGTTTGGGTCGAGTCTTACTTTATGGTGTTGGTGATACTTTCAAGATAAATGATGTCCAGTTGAATAGTCAAAGTTCCATATAAGTAATAGTGTAGGTAGAAAAGACTTCTTGTGATTAAGTAGAGTTAGGGAAAAAAACATGGGCCTCAACTCTTAGCTGAGCTTTTGTCCCAGATAGTAAACATCTGCCCCATCCCCCTCCCTGGACCACAGCCAGTCATCAGAATCCCCTGTGGGAAAGGTCTGTGCCTCTACCTCACTCTGCTCTGGACTTTCACTGCGCTGATTCAGTAAGAACTTTGAAATACTGTGACTCTTTGCTTTAATGTGTTTCCTTCCTTCCTTCCTTCCTTTCTTTTCTTCCTTCCTTATTTATGTATTTATTTGCATCTCAAATGCTGCCCCCCACCAGTTCCCCCTCAGGAGCCCCTTTTTTCCCCTACCCCCACCCCACCCCTGAGTCTTAAGCTCTAGGAAGATTTTACACTAGATCCTTTGGGTAAAGGAATAGCAAAGAAGACAGAGCCTTCCCTCGGACCACAGAGCAGCATCTGAGCTGATTCTAATCAGGCTCACATTAACTTAAAGAGGTCCTTGTGCCTTTAGCATCCCTTTCTCTGTGCTGTGACATGCGTTCATAACCAGTGACATGAACAGTCAAGGAAGGCTTTGTGGTTCCTAGGTGTTGGGGGACCGCCTTGGACAGTGCACTTGATCAATGTCACCACTGGTGTCGGGAGCTGGCCATTACTTCCCAGCAGATTTATGGCCCAGGTCAAAGCCAATTACTTTCTCCTCCTCTTCTAGCCCGGCTGAGAGGGCTTTAATCTTTTCCTTATGTTTTCTCTCTTGCTTGGGGCCTGGCTGTAGACCTCACTAGTGTTGCTATTGGTGTGGTGAGGTTAATTAATGTGATGACCGACATATCAGAAACTGTCAGATCATGACAGATGAAGATGGTTATCCAACATACCCCAGACAACCAAGAGTATTTTCATTATCCACTCCGATTTCCAATTTTTATAGCAACTCTGTTAATGAATATTCACCTCTCATAATCACATCTGTTTCTGTCTCTACCATCCAGTTGTCAATGCTTCACGCTAATTACATGTGACTACTTGTCCACAGCATTTTTTAGAAGTCCCTGTCTATCAGTCTCAGCCATACAGGTCTTAAGTTGCAAGTCCCCAATAAACAGTGGCTACTGATTATTTTCCAGTGTGATAAGCCTGTAAACTTTTCATGAGTGAGAGATCTATGATGCTCTAGGACCTTCTAAAGCTGTAGGCATGAACAGAATTGATCATGAGGACCAACCTGTCCTATGAATGAATGATAGGGTGAAGACTGGGCAGAGAGCCCAGACATCTGAATGGGGACTCCATGGGTCTGTGGATTCAGACCTTCTTGGGTTGGTTTTTTTTTGGTTGTTTCTCTTTTTTTTTAAATTGAAAACAGTGTCCTCTCACTCTGTTCCTCTCAGAACCGTCATCTCTTTTCTCCCAGATTCACTTGCTCTTCGTTTCCCTTCAGAAAGGAGTAGACCTCTAGGAGACAACAGCCAAGCACAGCAAAACAAGATACAGTAAAACAGGGTGAAGGCCCTCATACTGAGCCTGGACAAGGTAACCCAATAAGGGGGAAAGAAACCAAAACGCAGGCAAAAGATATATTTTAGCGAAATTTCTCTTTTTTTTTTCAAATTACATTTACTCACTTCTTCGTGTATGTGTGGGGTGGGCTGAGCATCTCATTCCTGGGATCTAAGAATGAACTCACATCTTGAGGTTGGGCTCAAGCAGGTTACCCACAAGCCATTTTTTTCCAGCACAAATTTCTCTCTTTTCAATGCATCAGGAGGATTCTTCAAAGTATGGGGTTAGTTTCTCCCAGTAACTAGATCTCAACTTCTAACCTATCATTACTTTTCTCCCGTTTCTCCCTAATGTACTCTGCTTTCCTCCTGCGTTTGAATTCTAAACTCTGGGCTTCCCCTCAAAACCATCTCCTGGCTAAGGCATAGAACTTGGAGAAGCTATTGCCTCAATGACTCCGTGAACGCTGTGGGTTCTCAGTCTGGATTCTTTTATCAGTGGAGTCTTACCACTGAGTCTGTTCTATGAATCTTTGTGTTCCACAAGCACATACACAATCCTTTCCTTGGGAACCACAAGTTTATTGCATATCTATGGATTTCTTGCTATGAGACAGCCAGTCTTGTTGTGTTGTTAACACAGCAGATTGAATGGAAGTCCTCATACAAGTGAACCTCGTTGTCGAGACAGAGAGAGAGAGAGAGAGAGAGAGAGAGAGAGAGAGAGGCCATACACAAATAAGGTCAGTGAGATTGGTTAGTGAGCAAAGGCACTTGCTACCAAGGCTCATGTTATCAGTTTGTTCCTCAGGTCCACATAGTAGGTAGAACAAGAGAAGTAAAATAAATGTCACTTAAAAAAATCTATGGGAGACTATTTAGCTAAGTGGTTAGGGAAGGGGGTGTGTCTCAGAGGAGTTAGAGGAGGCAAGTGAAAGTAGTCAAAATACATTGTACAGAATTCCCAAGCAACTAGTTTTTAAAAATTGTTTAAATGAATGAAAAGAGAAGTTGAGATTCCTGACTTAGTATGTAAAAGCCAGATGTTGCTTTTAATCTCTTTCATCTGTTTATGAGCATGCCTGTCTGTAGTCACATACTCAAAAGGATCTGTGACCTCAATTAAGCAGACAGAGGACTCAAGAGTAACAGCGCTCCAAGGGAAGGAAGATGCCCACTCCAGACTCCCTCCCCCTCTTCAGGATCAAGCAGCCTTTCCAACCCCTGCTTCTTGCTAGGAAGGAACTCACGAAGCTTATTTACAGTTCTCCAAGCCCATTTCCTTGCGTGATTCGTTCTAACCCCTATAAAAATGACTGGAAGTGAGTTATTATCATCACCGGACTTTACAGAGGAGAAATTGGGGTTCAGAGAAGCTAAGTGGCTTACAGGGCATCGTATGTCTGCTCTAGAGCCAGAACCATCCCTAACTCATGACCCAGAATTTCACAGCATTAAATGCTTTCAAATCAGTTTTGTGATTGACTCAGATCAACTCCAGCTGGGAGCACACCCTTCACATAGCTATCACTGCAAATCCACGCTGAAGTTTGTTCCTGCCCTTCCCAATTCTCAATTCTTTTAATATTAGACTTATTTATCTACTTATGTGCATGGGGTATAATATACTTAATAATTTGCATATGTAGAGGTCAGAGGGCAACTTGTAGGATTGTTCTCCCAACTACCACACAGACTTCAGAGATAGCTGGAGTCCATCAATTAGGCTTGGTCGGAAGTGTCTTTACACTAAGCCACCCAATGTCCACCTTGTTCTATACATTGAGTGTCTTCCAGGTCCAGGTCTCTGAATTTAGCTATTCTCTAGTTTCTGATACCAACAGTAATGCTCACAAATCATATGTTGGGGTACCCAAAATAATTTAGAAAGCTTTTTCTTAAAATATGTATGATAGAATCCCAGAACTGCATGGAGACCCATGGGTCCTGGTGGATAGCTCCTGGGAAGTCATAGTTTAAGTGGTGTACTAGCCGGTTTTATGTCAACTTGACACAAGCTGAAGTTATCACAGAGAAAGGAGCTTCAGTTGAGAAAAATGCCTCCATGAGATCCAGCTGTAAGGCATTTTCTCAATTAGTGATCAAGGGGGGAGGGCCCCTTGTGGGTGGTACAATCCCTGGGCTGGTAGTCTTGGGTTCTATAAGAAAGTAGGCTGAGCAAGCCAGTAAGTAACATCCCTCCATGGCCTCTGCATAAGCTCCTACTTCCTGATCTGCTTAAGTTCCAGTCCTGACTTCCTCTGGTGATGAACAGCAGCATGGAAGTATAAGCTGAATAAACCCTTTCCTCCCCAACTTGCTTCTTGGTTATGATGTTTGTGCAGGAATAGAAACCCTGACTAGGAAAAGTGGTTTCTTGCATGATGCTGAAGCTACCCCATGGGCTACCCTTAGAAAACACCATACTTGAAGCACTGAATCACAAACCCCAAACCCCTGAAGCCTGAAGCTGAAAACCCTTTCAAAAAGATTCCTTTTGAAAGATGAATGATCCCCAGCCTTGGCAAACCAAGCGTCACATGTTTTCTCTCATTTGCTGGTCCTGGATTTTATAGAGATCGTCCATAGAATTCTATAGGAGGTCATCTATGTGTAGACTTGAAACTGTCTAGGGAACAGTGGGGCTGATAGGAAGCAGGGTAGGATAAGGAAGGGGAGAGAGTTCAAAGCATAGCCCACAGTTAAAAATGACCTGATATGAGCCAGTATAACACAGTACAGTTAAACTGAAAGACATGGGCCAGCATATCTGACAACATGTGCATGAATGATCAGCCCAGGAACACATTTAGGGGGAGGTGAGAACTGACTCCTCCAAATTGTCCTGTGATCTCAACATGTATGCCTTGGTGTCTGTGTGTGTGTCTGTGTGTGTGTGTGTGTGTGTGTGTGTGTGTGTGTGTTTGTAGCATAGAATATATGTATAGTGTGGTATACGTGTGTGTTGCATGTGTGTGTATGTAGCATGTATGCATAATGAGTGTGTGTCTGTTGGACCTGAAGGTCGCAACGACCGGTAGTTCCCCCTCGAAAAGACACGGAGATCAAGAGCAATGCAATCAGCAAGAGGTTTATTATTTCCAATGCATTGGGGTCGTCCCGCACAGGAAACAGGGGTGACTCCCAATTCTCAAAGCTCACACTTTTTATACATTCTTGAGGCAGATTCTGGTCACAGCCTGAGTTGGTTGTTGACCTTTCACACAATGAGGGGATTCTTAGTGAGTCCTCACTGTGGTTATTCTTTACCCCAGGGCCATTGTTGTTCTGGAGAGCCTATGTTGACAGAGAATATCTGCTGGCCAGTTGGCCTTATCTCTAGGGAGGGGAGGAGGGGAGGAATGCCCCTTTCTCATGTCCCACAGGAAATATCTGTTAGCTAGGTGGCCCTATCTCCGGAGAGGGGAGGAGGGGAGGAAAAGCATTTCTTTCATGTCTTTCTATGTGTATTCCTGTATGTTCGTCTATGTGTGTGTGGGGTATTGTTCTCTTATTGATTGACAGACAGTTCAGGGATGGTACTTCAAATGAGCCTATCAGACACAAGAATACAGCTATCTCTGTGCTTAACTCACAAGCTAATAATGGTAGAATCATTGCCATTGGGAGAAGAAAAAGATGCTATCAGGAATTTTAATACTGAATGTAACAGAGAGGACTGTGGAAATGAGAGCCCCTTATGCCTCAGACTCTGGAAGTCATCTTGATCCTTGGCTCCCTTTAGCTGCATGTTCTAGAAAGTGAGCTCAGACTGGTTCTCAGAGACTGTGAACGTAACTGGGCACGTGCTGCAGGAGCAGCTGCCTCCAGGACCTCAAGCCCACTCAGTCCCCCACTCTCTCCCTGTTCTGCCGCTTCGGACCTGTCAGCCCCTTCTCCCTTATTACAATTCTGTGTGCTAAGATGTACACAGAAATACCAAGCACACACATAGCTTTCAAATCCCACTCTAGAATCTTCCATATACAGTTAGGCTGGTTGTGCTTCTTGCCCAGATAGGAGAAGTCTTACCTTATCCCTGACTGATGGTTAATGAACAACTCCTGTGGGTTTCACAAAGCCCTGTGGGGAGGGGAACACGGGACAGATCAAAGCAAGGCACTCTGGCAGAGATCTCTTCTACATGCTTAAGCATTTCTGACTTTTAATTAATACACATCACAATCTCAGGTTCACACAAATATGACTTAACTATGTTCTGTTTTTACCTTTGTGGCTCATGATGCAACAGTGTTAGTTGGTGTGTGTACACTGGAGACTTAGAACAAACAACACTTTTGTTGCAGTAACAAGTCTGAACCTGTCATCCTTGGGGTGATCAGTCCATGATATCTCCATTGCTTATAGAAGCATGCCCATATGCTCTGTGAGTTTTTCCTTCTGTGTGTATTAATTACTACCACCTCATAAAGAGAAGACAGTGATGGACCAAAAAAGTGACTTGACCCAAGTGAGGCATAGTGACCCAGTGTTGAGTTTGCTCACAGGATCACAGGCAAGCGTGACAGGACCACGAGTTACTTGGGCAGCTCTATCAAAACTCTCTCTACCGCATCAGTGACAACAACTCCCAACCTGAACTGTCTCTCTAGAGTCGAATCGCCACTCAGTCACATACCTGCTATCTACTGGCAATCTGGAAGAACACATGGAGAGAGGACAGGATTATTACATGGAGCTATAGGGGTGGAGCAGTGAATTACTATAGTCTCAAAGGAGGGTCCAATGACCTCTTCTTCCTTCTGTGAAGGTGGGATGAGAGAGTTGGTCCTATAGAGGTCTCATGAGGGTGTTCATAGCTGCTCAGATTTCAAGATGGTGGTACCATGTCTTGCCTGGACATTCTTCCAAACCCCAAAACATGAATGCAACTAAAATAATCAATTTTACCTGCAGTGAGTAGTCTTGCTCATTTATGAGTAATTTTAGATGCTCACAGAAGGGATCTGACAGAAGGCAACTGTGTCAAGATGTAGTTTATTATTTTTAGAATATGAATCATTAATAAACTTTATTAATTTGGCCAAGATTCATGATATACTTCAATGTAGCACAGTAGGAAGGGAGGAATGCTTTTCAGACCCAGGATCTAAAGAAGGGGCAGGACTACTCAGGGATCTGGGTGGCAGCTCTTGCTATAAAGGCCCCTGATCTATTTCTGGGCAGCCATGTGGACCACAGAGTGTCCTTCTTCTGATATCCTCTTATTGACTTATGTCTGAACCAGTGTTTATAAAATTCTTAATTTGTTTTCTGGCTTTTGGATGTGGGATGGAGGATTACTTTGTGGGGGGACCCATTTTCATCAGCCTCCGTTTATCTTCATGCAGAATGGGAAGTTCTGAGGCGAGGCGGGTGGAATAATCCCCAGAGCAATAAAGTCTCCAGCATACAGCAGCACTCACCACAGAGGTGGGCAGCTCCTGCCAGGCAGAGGCAGAAGATAAGTCAGAACTGGTATTTATTTATGACAATAGTAGAAAGACGGCCCAGATTTGTTATTTTTTTTTAAAAGGCCCTTTAGAAATGTATGACAATGTCTTTTGTGAGCATTTGGTATGAGAATGTGGGCATGCTGCTGCATGGGGACCCAGAGCTTCTGTCTCAGCTGCATTTGGTAAGGCTGAGTCAGTCTGAGAGCTTAAGAAGAAATCATTGTGGAAGAGACGGCTGGCACAGCTGAAACGACCCTGGCACCTGGAGGAGAAAGTCCCCCACACAAAGGACATTTTCTGTCCCCTCTCTATCAAAAATATACACAGGCTTTGAAGCCGGGGATAATCTGTAGAATTTCACAATGCTGACAAAGAAACAGCTTTCCCCTAGGATTGTGCACTGAAAGGCTCCAGCATTTTAACACGGATTTGTTCTCTTGCAAAACGAGTAATTGCTGTGCCTAGATTGCCTTCTTCCTTCCATTTCTCCGTACGCTTGCTTAAACTTTCTGATGAATACTTTTATAAACATTTGAATTTGGGGGATTATCCACAGAGCAGCTTTGTGCAGACATTCTGTGTCTTGCTCACATTTGGGGAGAATACCAGCTCACATAGATGGAGTTTTTCAGAAGCTCCTGTCTAAGCAGCCCCCAGATTTCAAACCACAGGTATGGGATATCATCCAGGTGTGGCACAGAGTGTGCATCTGCAAAGCTGGCAGTCGGGAGGCTGAGGTACCACATCCTTGCATCTGAAGCCAGTTTGAGCTATACAGGGAGACACTGTCAAATTGATGAAATATCATGGAACATGGCTGAGGGGGACTTACAAGAAGAACTAAGTCCTGATTTTTTTTAAAGAAAGAAAGAAAGAATCAAAACTTTCAAGTTACAGGTAGCTAAGAAGTGCAGTTTGTAAAACTGCCCCATGTTCATGGGTGCTAGGAAAGACTGAGCAACCTACAGAATTTCAACAAAGTGCAGGTATGAAGAGGAAGCAGAAGAGGAAGAGGAAGCTGTATTTTCATCCTAGGGACTAAAATATAAACCACCAAGTCAAGGTTGATACGATTTCTTTTCTCTTTAAGATCTATATTATTTTTATGTTTATGTGTGCACGTACGTAAGTGCAGTGCCCAGGATGGCCAGAAGAGGGCACAAGATCTGCTAGGTCTGGAGTTAAAGGCTGTTGTTTGCCCAGCGACATGATTGCTGGGAACACAACTCTGGTCCCCAGAAAACAACAACCGTTCTTCACAGCTGAGCCATCTCTCCAGCCAGGATGGTACATTTCTTAATACCATTGTGCAATCCTTGGTTCAAACCTTTCTCCTAAAAGTAAGAAAAATTATTTTCAAAAGTGATGAAGACTATGGTAGCAGGTTCTCGGCAAGGCTCTGCTGGAAGTTCACTTCTCTTTAGAAAAGGTGACACGCTAGCTGCTGTGAGGAGAATATCTAGCCATCCTGAAGGTTTGAGCTGAGGACCCACAGGCATCTATTCTGTTCAAAGGAGTTTCCATGGAGCACAGCATCAGGACCAAGGTGCACAGTCTGCAAGATATCACATCCCAGCAAAGCCTTCCCAGTCTTTTCTTAAATGAGGAAGCTTTTTCTTTTTATCTAAGATATATTACTTTGTGAAGTACCATCATCAAGGAGCAAGTGTAACTAGGGAGACAATCTGTAGAAACCATTTTTATCAGAGTCCATCAACACTTTGCAGTTTTGCCGATCAAGTTAACATTATGTTGTTTATGAAGAGGTAGGTGTGTGTGCATGCGTGTGTGTGTGTGTGTGTGTGTGTGTGTAAGTATGGTCTTTTAAGATACACAGAGATATCTCACATTTTATACCTGCTGATTTTTTTTTTCAGGAAAACAATTTTACTTACGATAACATTAAAAGAGAAAAAAATTGCAATTAAATTTATTTGTGGAAATTTTTATCAAGGTTATAAAAATTCCTAAGTGGCTTCCAATCTCAGGACTTTTCTTTTGATGAAATTATCTCCACTGCTTGTCAAGGCATTAAATACTGACATGGCACTGGACTTATTT
>JADRCH010000123.1:2382820-2393495 GCA_019843965.1 Rhynchomys soricoides
TCAAGGCATTAAATACTGACATGGCACTGGACTTATTTGGTGTCTACGGAACACAGGTGGGCAACAAGGAGTATCGTGCTAGCTGGGAGTGGGTGAGTGGGTAGACAGAGTCCCACCCCTCCCCTTTCCGCATGTAGCCGTAGTCCCTAGTATGTGAAATATTCAGCCATTCAACATAATTCCTTGTGTCACTGTAATAAATAATTTAGAATTTAAAACAATCAAAACACAGGTATGGGACTTTGTGAGTTTACCTTTGCTGACAATCAGTGTAAACTTTTTAAAAGAGTTGTCCTGTATACAGAGAAGACTTGGTGACTTCTGGTCAGTCTTAACTTCCCTATCTCATTATTGAAGAGAGGAGAAAGCCATGCCTGGTCTGGGGAAGTAATTACTGCATCACTGTGAATTGACCATAAGGTCATAAACCCTGTCAAAACAGAAGTAAACATACAAGCAAGATTCCTATAATTGTCTTTTTAAAAAAAAAATCTAGTGACCATTCCCAGCAACACATAGCATTTTGGTTGTCTTCATTTATTTCTCCTGAGGAAGTTGGGAAATACAGAAGCTACACATGGAATTTTGTTTGCTTGCTTCATTTAGTTGTTAACATGGGATCCCCTGGAGTCCAAATGAAATTGTCCTTACCCAGTGAGTGGATACTGAAAGGCCCCCTCTTATGACCAAAGGAGAAAGAAATCATCTTTCTCTCAAACTTCCCTGAATCTGTCAGCCTCTATTTTGTTCTAAGATGTCTTGGCAAGGATGCTGATGCTCAAGGTCTTAAAGCATCTCTGCCCTCCTCTGGGATGCTCCTGTACGTCTTGATATTGTGCTGTAGTGACTTAAGTCATTCTTTGGCAGAATAATTCTGTTGGTAAAGTCTTGATGTAACTAATTAAGGCTAAAGGGACGTATTTACTTTGTCACATAAAGTAGGTGGGACCACTTTCCCCAGCTACAGTCTGCTAATAAAACTGTTCTCTCTTCACTAAGTGCATGTAGATACTTGTTGATGTTTCTTCATCAGTAAAAAGGTTTAACCCTTTATCCTACTTGAGGCATAAGAAGTGGAAGTGAGGTGGGGGTGTGGAGGGGAATACTGATTTGCCAGGAAGTGAACAAGGAAGTGGCTTACTTCAAAGATTAATTGAATACCAAACCGGCTTTCCCAAGCCTTCCTGCCTTTCTCTTCTCTTCCCTTCCATCCTCTTAGCCTGCCTAATGAGATTTTATTAGAGTCGGCAGAAGGAGAGTGGAGGCTTTTACCTGGAATGTAGATTAATAGTCGCTGAATACGGAAGGAAACCTTTTAGTTCACAGCAACCTCAGACTCTTCATTAGGGGACATGGCTGGCTAAATTGGCTTGCGGATGATAGAATCTTTGGTGTTGGGGTAAGATACGTGAAAGGCAGCACATTGTCTGTGCCAGTGGCTGCCTATCTAGATGTTTATGGTCTCTGTTCTCTATTGCACAGGATCTGTGAACTATTCGTGAGATCAGACAGCAAGAGCAAACACTGCTGAAGGCACCCTACATACCTGATACCTGCAGTAACTCGTACCTTCAGGGTGTGTGGGATCCCCTCAGTGCATCACATTCTAGAGATGAAGATGCTGATGTCTAGAGGACGAAGGGTCCCATGGATGAACTAAGAGCCAAAGTAGAATAGAACCCAAATCTTCAGAAGTGGCAGTAAGGCCACTGTCTATAGCACTAGACATTAAACAATATGTGAGGATTGGTGTTAGTTATCAATTTGACAGACTCTAGAATCACCTAAGAGATGACCATGGGGAATGGCTGTGGTGCCATTACATAAATTACATTAGTTACAATACATAAATTGTATTAATTGAGGTAGGAAGGTCAGCTCACTATGGGTAGTGACATTCACTGCCTGGGACCCCGCACTGAGTAAGTGGAGAGGGGGAGCTGCCCTTGCCACTCAGTTCCAGACTGTGGCTATGAGGTAATCATGGGCTTTGAACTCCCTCTGCCTCAATTCCCAACCATGAAGCACTGTATCCTTCAACAGTGAGCCAACATAAACCCTTTCCTCCTCAGCCTGACTCCGTCACATTATTTTATCACACAACAGGAAGAGGAAGTGAGGGGGAATAGAAAGAGAAAAGCCACAATAGCCCGGCATTCCATTACCCGCCATTACCCGTGCTGCAGCAGGCACCAGGCTGTCCACCACATGCCTCATCTCACCCTTCACCGGGTACCAGCTGTCCTCAGGTCACAGTGAGAAAACTGACATGCTGGGTTGAATGAGTGCCCAGGACTTCCTAGAGATTTTTGTGACCCTGGAAGCAAGAACTATCTAGAAGGCATCCTTTAGATAAGGTCCATACTTTAGATTCGTAAATATGTAAATCATTAACAATGACTTACAACATTTTTATCTCATTCAACTGAGGATGAATGCATAAGAGGCGCTGATGGGTTCTTGAATACACTGCAGATCCAGAATTTCTCTATTCTGATAATCATGCATAGTGATTTTGCAATAAATACAGAGGACATAGACAGCTGGTTGACAGCCACTCCGTGTTGCTCCTCAGTGTGCTCTTCACAGGCAATGTGCTGCCTTTCATGTATTTTATAAATCTACCTGAGATGCTAACATCTTCAAGCCAACTTCAGAGCCTGCCTCTAGGCGCTCATCACATGTTCAAACACAAGAGCCCGTGGAAGCATTGCACGTGCAAACCAAATCTTTTCCAACGACTCCACAAGGCTCTTAGAGTTTATAGTTGGAATAATGTGGGCTGATTTCCTTAACTATATCGGCTGTGGTCTAAACTGGGGTCACTGCTGCAGGTTCAGTGTGGCACGGTGCAGACAACACACACAGTGGCTGAAGAGATGGCTCATCGATGTGGGCACTTGCTGCAAAGCATGGGGATCAGAGTTCAAATCCCAGCATCCACCGAAAAAGATCCAGGTATGACCATGCACATCTGTAATACCAGAGCTTACTGAATGTAGGCTTAGCTCCAGGATCATCAATAAGAGGTCCTGTCTCAAAGAACAAGGCGGAGAGCGACAGAGGAAGACACCTCACATACCACATGTACATGCACATAGAAATCTCACACACACACACACACACACACACACACACACACACACACACACACAGAGTCCCACCCACATACATAAGAAGATCACAGAAAAAATCATAGGAGCCCTACATAAAATTCAGGGCTATTTCCAAAAAAAATTACAAATGATTCTCTTGAGACAATAGCAATATCACACTGTGTAGTTCTCCTCTACCCTGCATCAGAATGTGCTGAGAGGAGAATTCATTTTCATGGCAAATCTATCCATGGAACTAATTTTCCTCCAAAGAAAGAAAGGAAGGAAGGAAGGAAGGAAGGAAGGAAGGAAGGAAGGAAGGAAGGAAGGAGAAGGAAGCAGAGAAAAAGATCAAGAAAGGAAGGAAGGAAGGAAAGAGGGGGAAAAGTATCTCTGTGTGCATCAAGTCGCTTTTGCACTATCCAGTTAGTTCAGCTAGCTCAAATTTCAGCTATGAATCAGAAACGATTCCTTCCCACCCACTATATTGAGAAACTTTCTAAGGTAACATGGCTGAGTTGATTCCTGCGTTCCTTTAACGTCCTTGCACGTGTGCACACCTTGTCTAACAGAGTGCCTGGTTTGCAGGATGGGTAAGAGGGTTTTCGGTTTAAGCATCTATACAGAGACAGAAGCTACTGTGTTCTCTGAGGGTGACATAAATACATTCAAAGCCGTTGGGGAATTAAATCCCTGGATTATGCTATGTTTTAAATGTGTGATGTTTATCACCAAAACGTATGGCTGGCTTTATTATGGGATAAAATATGAAGGCTTTCCAAACTATAAATAGAGATAATGAATTTATAGCTTCTGTAGCGGGAGACTTTACTGTGAGTTTCCCTTGACAATGGTGAGACCATTTGAGATGGGATACATGAGAAACATGCTGATTAATTAAAGGTTAGAATGAATACAGATTTTGAAGGTTTGTGGCTCAGAGAGTTCTAGATGAATTCTGTCCATTAGATTTAACATTATGACGTTTAGGTGCCTTGGAAATGGAAGCCTAACAGAGGGAGACAGTGGAGGTTAGAGCGTGTCAGACTCTAGCTGAGGGGCCTGATGAGAGAATTAGAGTGTGCTTTTGAGGCTTGTAACTTCTAACTCTAATCTCCGCGGACAGCACCAACCCTGCATTCGACGAATTAACCGGAGCTCCAGTGCTCAAAATGTGAAAGTTGCTTCTTTCTATACGCATAGTAAGGTCACTCTGAAACTCATCTCTTTACATGGTGGTCAAAGATTAATTAATTAGAGAAAGACTCCCCAGTGTGGTGGGGCACAGAACTGGACAGTACTCACAGTAGTTAGCACGACAGAGACGAGATGCTGCGGACAAGAGAGAAGGTGCTTCATCCAAGACCTGTTGTTTTAGAACATGGATGGATTCATCTTTTGTCTGCCTGTCACCTCTCTCTCTCTCTCTCTCTCTCTCTCATTTATGCACTCTTGTCTTTCTTCTGCTCTCTACACGATCACTCCTTCTCTCTCTCCCCCTCTCCATGTATGTCCCCCGTGGTATATTTCTCAAGGATGGAAGACTACTGTTACAAATGCCTAATTCCTTCCTTCCTCCTGTGCACACTCCAGCGAGTAAAGTGCTCTAAGCGTTGTTGTTGTCGACTTGATAGCACTGAAAAGAAACTTCCCGCTGTTCAGTGGAGAGCCTCTTGGGCGGTGTGTGCTTGTATCTCGGGATGAGGAATACAGACACAAGTGGGTGTAGTCTTCCTTTTCCTGCCTCTCAGTGAGGCGGTAGGCGAACACGCATTCGCTGGTGGATGCCTGACTCAGACACTTGCAGCCTCCCAAGCTCTTCACAGCTTTGCTGTCTGTGTGTCCTCCCCAGACTCTATATCAACTTCCCTTCCCATTCAGCGCTCTACAGTTTGTGTTTCAAATGTCCACAAAGTAACCCAAGAAGACAGTTTCACTTCTGCTTTACGCCGACTCGTTCTTCACATGACTAACGTTGTGACCGCGTGGTTTGTTTTTCTCGCTTTTCTTGGAACACTGTAAGAGCCAGAGTAAGCTGACTCAGCATACCATAGACCCCCCCACCCCCCCCACCCCACTCCTGGAAGTGGCTTCGAATAGAAAGCCGGGAACTAAATAGCCAAGGGCAATGAACAGCAGAGATCCTCAGCCATCCATCTCTTCAACCAGATTATTGCATGGGGTGTGGGTGTGGGGTAAGGGGGTGCGGGGGGGGGGCTTTGTGCCGGGAGTGTATTTCCCTTGGAATGTCTACTATGAGTGTGCATTACTTTTAGTTCAGAGTCTTGCTTGGGTATTATTTATTTAATTTTCTTTCTACTTTCCTGTATTTTTTTGGAAACCACCACATTTGAAGTTTATTTTAATATGCTACACTGTGATCAGATGTGTGACCATTCTTATAAAAATTCGGTCCACCAAATGAATTGCTTGTTTCCAATCCCAGGGCAATGGATTTTGATGGAAGATCGTAGGAAGGGATGGAGAGGGATGGAGAGACAGAGAGAGTAAAAATGGAGACGAGGGAGGAAAGGGAGGCAGGGTAGGCGGATGGCGGGTGCAGAAAACTTCAGGAGTGGAATTTGAATAGAGCGTCTTTTTAAATCTTGGTGGCATGACCTCACTTGATGCAAAGTTAGGGAAATAAGTTCTCAACTTGTCCATTTCCTCGATATATAGTGGATCCATTGTCATACCCAATAAGGACACTGGACACATAAAATGGTATGATATCTGATCCGCAGATGATGTGGCTGTTTTAAACGTGAACAAATTATAATCTTAGTTATAAGTGGGTCGTTGTGTCACTAACAAGTAATCCAAGGGTTAGCTGTGCCCCTGTGGAGCATTCTTGACTTCTACAGGTGTGTTTACAGTGATAGCACCTTAAAGTCGCAGATGTACAAAATTGCTCACCTCCTTAAGCAATAACAGGACAGTTTGCTCACAAAGGATCCAGAGGTAGAGTCTTACTCATTTGTGTTTTAGACTCTTTTGTACTAGAAACTTTATCGGGTTATGGTTTGCTACCACAGCATCCTACAAATAGTTAAGTATCCTGCCACTGAAGAATGAGAACACATTATGAATTTATGAATCCTCTTCACACACTAAGAATAATGATGCAAGTCAATATGAGACTGTGAAGTGATCTCAGTTAGGAGGATGTTCTTAAATTATGGATTTTCTCTCATTTGTGCTAAGACCAGTCATGGATGCATGTACATATATATACACGAGAGGGAGGGAGGGAGGGAGGGAGAGAGAGAGAGAGAGTGAGGAGAGAAACATCAATAATATTTACAAAGAATAAAGAGACTAGACACAAAAATTATATATTTGTTGGTGTTGTTTAAAATTTGTGTAATGCTTCTTTGATTGCTAAACTAGCACACCACAAAATAGATAAAACATCTGAACTATAAACAAGCAGCTCAAGAAAACAATTATTTTTTGGTTGACTCTGTGGAAATATTAAATCAAACCTATGAACATACTGATACAGATATTTATTACACTATAGAATCACTGAATCAGCAGCCTCTCTCTCTCTCTCCTCTCTCTCTCTCTCTCTCTCTCTCTCTCTCTCTCTGTCTCTCTCTCATATCACTGCAGCTGAGGTCTACACAGTAGTTTTAAATCACTCAGAGAGTTACAACAAAGGAGCCGGTCATTGTGGACTCTCCAGCCATCCCCAGCTTCTGTGACATGTTTAAATCCTTGTGTTCTTACAGATGAGGGGACTGCCCATCCCATTCCCCGCAGATCAGCCATGATGAGTGGCTGGGAGGCAGACATTGAGGAAATGAGCTAACATTCTTTGGTCCTGGTTGTTAACATCAGCAAGAAATTGAACCTATGTGCCTAATACAGGTTCTATTCCTTTAGGACATTTTGATTGATTAGTTACATGAAATAAAACCAAATATTTCCAATAGTCATGAACCATTACCAAGCTTGAATACAAGAATTTGTGAATTATGAATTGTTGAAAATACCTACAATATTAATTAGCTGTCAAGTATATGTTATCTTTAATGGAAAGCCAGTTATTTCATAGCAAGCTTTATGCAAGAAAGACTCTTAATCAATTTCCAATTGATTATACTACCCAAGTCAGATTTAAAGAATTTAAACATCTATTCAGTGCCTTTCACTGTCTACAATGGGAAGCCGTCACCATTGGCTGCACCTGACACCTCCTCTTGTACTTGGGTTCCTGTCGAACAGATTACTTGATTTGACAAAAAATATTTTGCGAATACTTTGGTTTTTTTGTATTATTTACTTTTGTCATTGATGTTACCAAATATTGATATAAAGAACAAAGGTTTACTTCAGCTCACAGTTTCAGTGAGTAGTCTCCTGGCAGGAAGTCAGGAGGCATCTGCATCTGCAGTTTGGAAGCAGAAGGAGGATTAACACTGGTACTCAGTTCACTTTTTTCAGGCTGGGCCTCCCAGCCCAAGGGATGGTGCATCCCACATTCAGGGTGGGTCTTCCTTCCTCAATTAATCTCTCTGAAGAGGCCCTGTAAAGACAGGGGTGATAGTATGTGCCCTACATTATTCTAAACGCAGTCACGTTGATTACTGATGTAGTTTGAATGGGAATGTCCCCCATAGACTCATATATTTGAATACTTGGCTCATCCATTAGTGGAATTTTGAGGGAAGGATTTGATGGTGCAACCTTGTTGGAGGTGTGTCACTGGGAGCAGGTATTGAGGTTTCAAGAGCTCACCCCAATTGCCCTTAGCTTTTTGTGTCCTAATATTTGGACACTCAGTTGATGCTCTAGCACCCGAGCTAGCACCTGGTGCTTTCTGTCCGCTGCATGTTCTCCACCGTGATGCTCATGTCTTAGTTAGGATTTTGTTGTTGTGAAGAGACAAAGTAACCATGGAAACTCTTATGAAGGACATTTAATTGGAGCAGGTTTACCATTCAAAGGTTTAGTCCATTACCATGGCAGGAAGCGTGGTGGCACATAGGCTGGCATGGTGTTGGAGAGGTAGCCAAGAGTTCTACATCTGGATCCTCATACATTAGAAAGAGTGAATGATACTTGATCTGGCTTGAACATTTGAGAACCTCAAGGCCTACCTCTAGTGAGACACTTCCTCCAACAAGGCCACAGCTACCACAACAAGGCACCACTTCTTATGAGCCTATGGGGGCCCTTTTCATTCAAACGACCATAGTCATGGAGTCTAACTTTCTGAAACCATGAGCCCTAAATTAAATGCTTCCCCTTATAAGTTACCTTGGTCATGGTACTTCATCAAAACAACGCAAAAGTAGCCGAGACAACTCTGCATATGAAATGAGACATACTCAGACTTTCTGCCTCCTTCTCAGGATTTCTTCATCCTCAGTTTACCTGAGTGGATGTCAGTTCCTTCTCTTCCTGCTCAATATACACTGACAACTTCATTCTCAACTGCACCTTTAAATCAAGTCAACCCCATGGGCAACAGCACTTCCTGTCCGTGCATCAAAAACTACCCAGTTTGTGAACTCCACAACCAGTAAAAAGCAGGCACTGAAAGAGCGGCTTCATCATTTAATCTGTTTACACCACTTCCTCACATTGTCCCTTACAGTGGTGGTTGTCATGGGTCATTCTAGTTACGAAACAACGCAGGAGCTGGAGGGAGAGCTCTGTTGTGAAGAAGGCTTGCTGACATCGAAGAGGATTGATGTTCAGTTCCCAGCACCCAGAAAAATAATCATCTCCAAGCTTTTCTGATGATTGGGATTGCCTGTCATGTGTGCTCAGTATAAGTTCTAAAATTCTAATTTGGAAAACCTGAGGTTCTTTCGAGACTCTTCCATGTAAATGGGAGTTGTGTGATTCTCGGGATCTCTTTAGGTGGTACTATGCTAGTGTCTTTCTTCAATCAGATTCCCAGAGAAGCCTCACATGTTCCAGTTTCTCTGGAATTCATTTACTTTTCCAAGCCAGCTAGGAACATGACATCATGGTCCTACTTCGTTGCCTCTGACACTGGGCTTCCCCCCAATGGGTCTTTTGCAATGTGCCCCTGCAGGTCATCTGTCACTCAAATCTGTCTTTTCCTGACACCTCCCCCACCTCCACAGTCCTTTCATTTGACTAACCTCCACAGAGCCATGGGATACCAGCTTCTTTGTGAACTATATCTGAAAGCCCATACTCAATTTCATACTCCACAATAATTTAAGACAACCCAGTGAGGCCATCCTGTTGTACGTTGCTGACCTCAAAGCCTGAGTTCCGTCCACCTCTAGTAACTACCCCAGAGTCTGTCATATATGACACACTTGTCACACATATGGTCTGAACCAAGCAATTGCACTATGGGTTGGAATCAATGCCAGGCATAACTAGTAGTGGTCATTTTGATACATTGGCTGATGAATACAGACTACAGTTAAAAATGTAAAGGAGAAGTTTAAAACTGGGGCATTTAAGAGACAAACAGAAATACCAAATGCTTTGGGATTACCCTATATGGGCCCTATGTCAGAGGATAAAAGAGGAACTTTCAAATAGCACGGGCTCTACTTAATCTTGCCTATGAAGAGCTTTTGACACTTCTGGGAAGGGCACATAGAGCAGATTCACAGATTTGTTTTCCGTAATGGTAATTGCTATTAAAATTAATCAAACATGCTATGTAAATGCCCCTTAAACATATTTAGATTTTGAAAATTGCCATTAAACAGATGAAAGCATAATGGGACCACACTTTCCTGTAATTGTCATTAGCATAACTAATTGTTTGTGTTCGTTCCAACTCCAAGTGTCTGACTATTCTCCGGTACATTCATTTTCGCTGAGAGCAGGAAAAGACATTTGAGAAAATTGGATGAAGAAACAGGTGAGCTAAAAAAATAACTTCTAAGTTTTAAAATGATAGGAAACAAATTAGAAAAGATCTTCCATGGGATGCATTTCCAAATACGTTTTATGAGACTAAAATTGTTCTAGTGACCAAACTTTAGTCTGATAGCTAGAATAGATATTCCTGCAAAATTCTGACACAGCACAGGTCAACCTAATGCAAGAAGGTGTCAACCTCTTCCCATGAACATCAGACGTTTATATCTCGGGTGTATGTTTGGGGTCACATGCAACAATTAGTTAGCATGATGTATCTTATACACAGCATGAAAGATAAAACACCCAATCCTTTGAGTAGACATGAAAAATCATTTTTCCAAGTTAAATACCCATTCATAATCTAAAATATACTCTTTACAAAAAATATACAGTAAAGTCTCTCCACACAATAGAGCAAATCCTTGAAAATCTTATAGCTAAGAACAAAGTCAATGCAGAAAAATTGACACAGAATTGTTCAGCCGCTCTGTGCAACCATAGGAGCTCAAGTAGGAACAAGATAACATTCCTTTAAGAGTATTATCTATCTATCAATCAATCTATCAATCTATCAATCAATCTATCTATCTATCTATCTATCAATCTATCAATCTATCTATCTATCTATCTATCAATCTATCAATCTATCTATCTATCAATCTATCAATCTATCTATCTATCTATCTATTGTCTGTTAATCTACTATCTATAAT
>JADRCH010000123.1:2394827-2406929 GCA_019843965.1 Rhynchomys soricoides
TAAGCACACAGAGTTAAGTTCTCCCAGGACTTATTTAAGCACACAGAGTTAAGTTCTCCCAGGACTTATGTAAGCACACAGAGTTAAGTTCTCCCAGGACTTATGTAAGCACACAGAGTTAAGTTCTCCCAGGACTTACTTTAAGCACAAAGAGTTAAGTTTCCCTAGCACTTATTTAAATGCAGAGAGTTAAAGAGAAGCCAGTGGTTTTCAGCCACAGAATAAGCAACAGAGTGTTAAGTTCCCAGAAGCCGTCAGCATCTAGATCACAGTACAGTTCCAGAGAGTAATAAAGTTGGAGATCATCAGACTTTTGGCTTTTGTCCAACTCTGGGTTCCACCTTAACTCGGAACCCTTAAAGCTTGGAGTGGGTCCCAAGGACTAGAGGAACCTGTGTAGGACAGGAGAGGGCATTGGGATCCCATGGAACTGTAGTTCCAGGTGTTTGTGAGCTACCACGTGGGGACCATAAAACATCCCTGGGTCCTCTGCAAGAGTCACCGGTGTGCTTAACCACTGAGCCACCTCTCTAGGCCTCTTTTGGCTTGTATTTTTACTTTTAATTGTGTAGAGGTTTGTGCCGCTATGTGATGATATGTGTATGTGGTCTCTATGTGGTGGTGGTGGTGTGTGTGTGTGTGTGTGTGTGTGTGTGTGTGTGTACAGTACCTTCTGGGACCAGAAAGAGGTTTCAAGTCCCATGCAGCAGGAACTGGATGATTATAAGTGCACAACACGAGGATTAGGATCTGAACTCCAGTTCCCTGCAAGAACAGCATGCACTTGTAACTACTGGTCTCTCTCTCTACCACAAAACACAAAAGTCCTAGCCAAAAATTCTAATAAACATGGTAAAGTCCCAGGATAGAGGCTCTAGATGCATAAAACCAGTTGTGTGGGGGTATTTTAACAGTAAAATGTGTCTAAAAGAGAACCGAAGAATAAAATCTCACTGCTATATCAAGAAGAGTAAAATATTTATGAGCAAACTTAGAGGCAAATTCTTTATGACTGAAGAGAAAACTGAGGCAAGAAAGACTTGCATACTGAAATCTACAAAATATGTACAGAAGTCTGATACATATAAGTGGAAAAGCATGTTCATGTTCATGAGTTGCTGTAATTAATATTCTAAAGAGATCTCTACCAATGGAAGTAATATGCAGAATCAGAAAACTACCATCAAAACCCCAGTGGCGGCCGGGCAGTGATGTCGCATGCTTTTAATCCCAGCACTCCGGAGGCAGAGGCAGGAGGATTTCTGAGTTTGAGGCCAGCCTGGTCTACAGAGTGAGTTCCAGGATAGCCAGGGCTACATAGAGAAACCCTGTCTCGAAAAACAAACAAACAAACAAAAACAGTGGCATTTTCCCCTAAAGACACAAACAACTAAACTTTGTGAGTTAAAAAATACCCTGAAGGAAGAGGGAAGAGTGACCATCAGATTTCCTGCTTTCAAATGATGCTAAAAGTTACTGAAGAAAATTATAACTGTAGGGCGCAAAATAGACACGTATGCTAACAAGATAAAGCAGGGATTCTCGATACAGATATAAGCACAGTAGCGCATTCTTTCACAAGGACAGCAAGAAGGCACAACGGGAAAGTGATACTTCTCTCAATCAATCTTGTTTGGAAAACTGTATTCTCACATGCAGAAAGGAAATTGGACCCTTATCTAATATCATGCATAAAATCAACTCAGAATAGATTAAAGTAGAACCTGAAATAGCAAAACCCATAAAATTGGAAAATTTCATGATGTTTATCTATGTGATACTTTGTTGCCTACGACACCAAAAGTTCAGGCAACAAAAGCTAAAATAATCAAGGTAGACAAGATCACACCAAAATGTACCTGCCCAGCAAAGGGGAAATGCCAAATACATAAAAACAGGCAAGTCCTAGATCAGAAGGAAATATTTAAAACCATGCAGTTGGGAAAGGGTTAGCACCCACACTGTATAAGGGATTCATACCCATAACAAAGGAAGGAATTAATTAGATGAAATTGTGTGAATGACAAGAAACCTAAGAAGATACTTTTTTTCCAACACTGATATGCAAATGGTCCAAAGCTGTCTTTAAAAGTATTCACAAAGTATGGTAAGACTTTGCAGTTGAGGGAATTGAAAGCCAAAACCAGAATTAATGTGCCATTACACCACTAGGAACAGAGGCTGGGAAGATGGCTCAGTGGATAGAGCTGAAATGCAGATCCTAATGAGATAGCATACTTCTGCAAACCCAGTCACCCTAGAATGAGATGGGAGGCAGAGTCAGAAAGCTCTCTAGAGGCTCATGGGCCAGGTAATCTGACATCTGCAATAATAAACAGGAAGATACTATGTCTCAAACAAGGTGAAGAGCAAGATACTATGTCTCAAACAAGGTGAAGAGCAAGATACTATGTCTCAAACAAGGTGAAGAGCAAGGGCCAACATCCAAGGTAGTCATCCGCCATCCTTGCTCACATGCCCACCCCACTGACACATGAATTAAAAAGGATAACAAATGCTGGTACAAGGAATACAATAAATGAAATTATGAAACAGCTTTCTGAAACTGCCGACTGGTGTCTTTTAATGAAAACCAGTCTGGAGATGTCTGAAGAAAATAAAAATCAAACTGTTGAAGACCAGACGAGTCTCTTTTCTGTGTAGATAGACAAAGGCTATCAGGTCGATTCTTTAGATATACATGGGCATGTGCCCACGGTCATTATAGTCTTAGTCAGCAGATGCAAGGCGTGAAAATGATGTAATTGTTCATTGACAGACAAGTGACAAAATATTAGACTGTCGCACAATGGAATGTTAATTAGGCTTATAAAGAAGACTTGCTAATTTTACTAACTTGGATAAAATTAGAGGCCATTAATAATAATCAACAAACCAGACACAGTATTTCTTATAATATATAGAGTCTGAAAATTATAAAATATTTAAGAGAGTAGAATATAAAATTCATAAATAACAGACAAGAAATATCTAAAAAAAATGAGTTAACATTTTTCTAAATTAAAAAAATAGCATAGTACTTGAGGCTTCTGAGGCAAGATGCTAAATAATTTACTTATTCAGAGACTAAGTTGGAGGGGATTGAGTTTGGCTTGAGCCAAAGCATGAAGACCTTGTAAATTAGCCAAGCTGGGATAGCTGAGGCAGAGTCTTTCTAAACATTCTTTTAAAAAGGTGTGTGTGTGTGTGTGTGTGTGTGTGTACACATGCGTGTGCACGTGTGCCCATATGTCATGACTCCCATACATAGTCAGAGGACCTAGTTGGTTCTCTCCTTCCACCACGTAGATCCCTGGAATCAACTCAGGTCTTAGGGCTTAGTGGCAAACACACTTACCTACTGATCTATCTTGCTAGCCAACTTCATTGAAAAGGAAGAAGAAAAGAAAAAAATGAAGAGGAGGTGGAAAAGGAGGAAGAAGGGGAGGAGAAGATAGGGAGGAGGAAGAGAAAATGTCCACATTCATTTTATGTATGTATATGCCTGCATGAGTTCATGTATGACAGGCATGCAGTGGCCCAAAAAGGCCAGATGAGGGCGCTACAGCTCCGGGAAGCAAATCCCTCAGGATTCGCGAGTGGAAGGGTCATTTGAATTCTCTTTTCTTTTTACTGGCAGTTGCGGGTCTCCTGGCATGGATGCTCATTCTCTACAGCCGCCATTAATGCTCTCAGGGGCTGAGCTATTTCCCCAACCCCGATTTTACTGTTTTAATTTGAGCTCTATGAGAGGTCGCCTTTCAGCCAAATCTATGAGAAGAGATGATCGTTAAGATAATTATAAGTGAAATTCCTGAATCTGGAGTTAAAGGGACTAAGGAGGCTATCAGAGAAATAAACGGCAATCAAGAATGCTTCTGCCTAAGCATCAAGTTTAAAAGTGCTGTGTGGGCCCCCCCCCCCAACTTTTCTCTTTTTCAATCTTGCCATGGGCACCCGTCTACTTCTAATCAAATTGAGCAACAATAAAAAAAAATACCCGCAAAACTTCTAGTTCTTCTAAAATCACACCAGCTCGTTTCTGTTAGCCATTTAGATCCGTGTTTTCCCTTAGCTGTTATGCTATTATATCAGACCTATTTGTTAACAGTATTTCATTGTGAAAAGAATGCATGAATAGGCATTTAATTACATGAGGGATTTGCAACGAAACCATTTTAATAAATCAAGCTTCCAACATCTGCAAACATTTGCACCTTAACTGCAGTTTTGAAGAAACAACAACAACGAAAAACCAAAACATTTCAGGATCAAGATGGAGATAAAATATCTGAGCACCAAACCTTGCTGCCGAAGCCTACTGAGGATCAATCATTATTTTTTATGGATTCTTCTGGTTTGTTTAATGAGATATCTGTTGTCTTGATGCAAAGCAACAAAGCTCTCCAGGAAGGAAAACAATCTTTTCCTCTAATACTTACTCAATGGAAAAAGTCAGAGACGTCGAGGAACCAAGGGAAATAATATCAATGTTCTCTCATTCCTTTTATTCTGAGAAAAGTTCATTTTATTTTAGAAATGATAGCTCACTGTCACCAATGTCACAAGCAACAGCCTGTGCTTGAGCTGACACACTTGGATAGGTAGGTACCTGTTACTTCAAGTGGATGTAAAATGAGCCGTCAAGTCTTGCTTTCAAGAACACGTCTGACAACCGAAGTGTGGTGTGGATTGTCTTTTCTGTGTCAGCACAGATTTTGTAAATCACAAGACCGCTTAATCGGTTTTTAATATTTCTCTTTCCAGTTCTGTCTTTTGACTGTTTACTGATTAAACTACAGAAATAAACGATAGGAAAACAGAGCAGGTGGATGCTTCCTCTGCACTTACCGAGTTTTACTCATCTCTCGGAGACTTGAATAATTTGGTAAGGTCCATAAATTAAGTCATCAAAGCAAATGACTTTGCTCAAAAAAGTTGACCACACTTATAATGCGATCCACTAATTCATTCTCTGTATAGAGCCAAGAGACTTGAACACACACACACACACACACACACACACACACACAAACACACACACTTTCATAGCTACAGGATCTATAACGGAAAAAATTGGAAGGGAACAACAGCCCATCACCCAGTGCAGCAAGCTATGGGACTGGCATTGCTGTGTTAGGGAGTATAGTCTAAACCTAAGCAGGAAAGAAGTGATGATGCCTGTTAGCATGGTAACCACAAAAGCCGGAAATATTTTAAGGAGTGTGAACCAGACTCTAACACCGCAGGTAAGCAACAGCTGGATGGAGAATCAGCCACCAAAATCTCCAGCCACACTGCTTCTAGGTTCTGATTCACATGTTTTGTCTGCTAGAGTTGGGGATAAAAACTCCCACATGTAAATACATGGCCAGTGCAGTAGTGACCATTTAACTGTAGCAATTAGCAAAATTTGTCAATACAAAATCTGAAAAATTGAATCTGCAAATACTCGATCAAAATAGATTTGCACACCCTTATATGTGGACGTAAATTATTTCCTTTTTTTAGATGTATTTATGTGGTGTGTGTGTGTGTGTGTGTGTGTGTGTCTGTGTGTGCAACGTGGATTCAAGTTCTCTCAGAGGCCAGAAGACAGCATCAGATTCATCAGAGCTGGAATTATATGCAGTTGTAAGTTGCCCAACATAGGTGCTGGGAACCAAATTTGAATAGTCTGAAAGATCCACAAATGCTCTTAACCACTGAGCCACCTCTCTAGGTCCCACAGAATGTTTCTTATAGGAAAATGAAGATGTTAAAAATTGCCATAAATACACAAACTATTATATATCTGAATGACAAATATAGTCGGACTATGCATATGCTTTGTTCAATGACGGAGCACAGGAAGCAATGGCATCCCTAAGACTCTCACCCCTACAAAGTTCTGATCACACAGGGATACTAACAGCTCTCCTAATTCCAAACAGGAGTCACTGCTCATGTGATGTCTGGGATGTTGTTGAAAACAAACCTTTGGCGCTTCCAGGGTTACGAAGTGTAGCATGTTCCATTATCCACAGTGCATAAGCCGTATGGACAGTAAATGGCTATGGTATTGGTTTATGGATTTACTGAACTATTCGTTTTGTCTCTGGTTTACAATGCACTTACTCATCAAAACTATGCTGAGACTCATGAGAGAATAGGAGATCACATCATGGCCCTAAATGGAACATATCTATCCCACTCCTCCTTCCAAGGTCCAGGAAGCCTTGTGGAAGGCAGGGAATAAAGATTGTGTGACCAAAGGCTAGCTACAAGGAAACTGTCCTCCAGCCATTGCAGGGCCACTGTGCATATGGACTCAGAGAGGTGGTGACAGCTTGTTCAAGCCCAAGCCAGACCAGATCCCGGCGTGGACAGCGAAGGTGAGCATGAAGTCCTGCCCCCGGTATAGGAGCTACTGGCAACTAATAGCTTCTAGGAGGGAGAGAGCCAGTTTTCTTTAAGAGCGTGGCCCCTGGCTGCTGGACCCTTCCAGTGGAAAGACACACATCCCAGAACATTTGGAAAGAACAAATTGGACACCATGTAGATACAAGGATGAGTGGGGAGGAAGGAGAATGGATCTGGAAGGAATTGGAGGGGTGAATGTGATTTTAAAAATCGGATGAGTTCTCAAATAACTAATTTTTAAAATGTTATAAAAATTGAAAGGAAATAAAAGTAAAACGTAACACTTGGTGCCCTGGCAGCTGACTCACGCATCTCCTCAGATCTGTCCCTTGATCATATTCTCTGTGCTTGTGCTTGGGGGGGGGGGGTGTCTTTTGTTGTTTTGCTCACCATGACTCTGAGAACAACAGGCTGATATTACCACTGAACTCTGGTGCAGGTGGTTAGCCATAGTATCCGGGGTTCAAAGCACATTGTAAGATATTTCCACATCACCTCAGAATATATCCATGCTGGTAACAAGACAGGCCTTATCCACGCTGTTACAGGAGAAATGCCTTCATGTGCATAAAATGCAGCATGGTAAGCAAGAGAAATCTACTGACATTCATTGCTTCTCTTTGGGGGCTAAAAGATAGATTTAAAAAGAGGCTTTTCAGTCAGAGTTATGTGATTCTTGCATTTTTAAGCACTGGAAAGTATTACTTAAAACATGTGTGTCTGTTCATTCCTGATACTGCAAAGAGCCTGGGATGTCTCGGTAATTCTACTCCACGGTAACAAGCATAGAGTGAGTTATTGTCTAGGAAACCTCAGTTGCAGGCTCTGGGAAAGCTCTAAGTGATGGTTTAGAATAAACATGTTTGCTAATAGATAATGTTATTGTTTTAAGTAAGGATAGCCGATCTGGAAGCATTTTGCCTGGAGGGAGTTTCATCTCCCTCAGCTTGAGCAGCGTAGATTCAAGATCTGACTCACTAGAGGTGGTAGAAGCAGTCTGAGGCAGGCAGCAAAGCAGTCGGAAATTGAAATGAGAGCCGAGGGGAGCGGAGGGGTTGGAGAAGGGGTAATGGTGTGTGTTTTTCACCATTTGCTAGCTGATTTCTAAGACAGCTGGATGGTCTAAGAACTCTCTGGATCTAGTGGGTCTAAACGAAAGGCTTCATCAGCACAAAACTTAGGCAGCAAAGGGTAGAAGTGGCTGACTTGATGTCACTGTTAATCTCTCCAGTGTCATTGCTTCACTGTCAATAAGCAGGCAGACAGAGGTCAACTAAGATGCCAATAAGCAAACAGATACAACATCCCTGTGGAGCAGTGGTTCTCAACCTTCCTAAGGCTGCGGCCCTTTAATACTGTTCTTCATGTTGTGGTGACCAACAAGCTATAAGATTATTTCCATTGCCAATTCACAGCTATAGTTTTTTTTTTGTTACTGTTATAAATTGCAATGTAAATATTTTAGCGGTATAGAGTTGCCAAAGGGTCACAACCCACAGGGTGAGGACCACTGATGTAGAGCCCCATGTCAGCCATGATGGATTTCATAGTTCTTTATTACTAAACCCCCTACCTGCAAAACAAGGCATTGACAGATTCTGCGATGAAGAAACAGAATTTTTAAGGGCATCTGTGCAATATTTATGAGTGTTGTGTACAATTTTTATGTGTTATATTCAATTTCTGTATGTGAATTGTGCGCAATTTGTGTGTGTGTGCTGTGTGCAATTTGTATGCATTTTGTTCAGCTTTGTATGTGTGTTGTATGCAATGTGTGTGTTGTGTGCAATTTGTATGTATTGTGTTCAACTTTGTATGTGTGTTGTATGCAATGTGTGTGTGTATGTGTGTATGTATGTTGTGTGCAATCTGTGTACTAAAGCCAAATATTATTAAGATACACAAAGGGTGCAGAAAAGAAGCTCCTATACTCGGGAACATGAGGATGAGGTGAGCTATTTCTACATGGGACCCCATTCTATAATGCACGTGAATATATCAATATATACTCACATGCTATCATATGCTCCAAGAATTCAGGAAAGTATGTTCAAATCACCAAAATGGTACGTGACAACAGGAAGTGACAAAATGGAAAGTTCTGACAGAGAAGGGAAAGCTGAGAGAGGGAAGAAAGGTAGCAATTAGTTGTAAATCTATAACAAGATGAACCTTTCACTAGGTCTACCTGAGCAGATCTGGTTTAGGAGAGAATGAGGCTGCTGACCATGGACCGGAAGTTCAGTGGTGTAATCGTTGGAAAATCCCTGGGTGGCGAGGTGAGGTTTCCCATGTCCTATCTTGACAGACATCATGCCCAGGCAAGGAGCAGCCCTGTTAGGGCTGTTGACTCCAACAGACCAGGTGTTGTGGGAAATATTTAAAAAGGTGGAATGTACGGCACATGTTCCTGCGCTATGCCCTTGTTCTCTCATCGGGGCGGGCTGGCAGGCCATGCACTGGCGGCAATGGCCGACCTGCTTTCATCTCGTGGAGCTCTGAGTCCACGATCTCTCCACCCAGCTCATTAGGTTCCCACTGTCAGGTCACTACCACGCCAGCCCCATGCTTCAATAACCCCATGGCCTCTATGGTGCACGTAAGGCAAACCCACATGTTGCTGCTGTACCTTTCTCTCTTGAACACAGACAAACCGCCACGTGAAGGAAAACACAACACAGACTTAGTTCAGAAACAATGAGAACTCAATCTCTGGGGGCATCAACTAAAACCTAATCTTGTAAACCTTATCAACGTCCGATTCCTCTGGTGGCGAGTCCTTGTGGATCCACCATGATACCAGGAGATTCTACTAGCTACGTCTTACCTACTACATGCTGTCCCTGTTCCCAAAGGCACCTCTCCACCCCCCTCTCTCTCCCCCTTCTTTCTTCTCCTCTTCAACCCAGAAGTCTCCCTATACGCTCAGTGATTGGCTCTTTTTGTTCATTAGGGAGGGGATTGGTTCACAAGAAGTCACAAGTGTAACTCACTCCTTGTCTGAAGCCCCTCACAGGAGGGAAGAATTAGAATAAAAGGCCCCAGGGCTGACCCATGGTGCTGGCCACCTGTGTGGCAGAGGACGGTCTTGTTGGCCATCAGGGGGAGGAGAGGCCCTCGGGCCTGAGAGTGTTAGATGCCCCAGTATAGGGGAATGCCAAAGAGGGAAGATGAGAGTGGGTGGTGGGGGAGTACCCTCATAGAGGCAGGGGGAGGGGGAGGGGATAAGGGGGTTCCGAAGGGGAGATCTGGAAAGGGGAAAACATTTGAAATGTAAATAAAGTATCAAAAAAACTGTAGAACAAACAAAGGTCTAAAAACAAACAAACAAACAAACAAACAAACAAACAAAAGCCCCAGGGCTTTCCACAACAACCAGGTTCCCACACCCAAGGCATATTGCTCTAATCCTTGGCTATAGAGACCTAGGACTCCAATTTTTTTGTTTGTTTGTTTTTAGAACCATGGGCTTATTGATCTGAAAACTAAGGAAGAGACAAATAGTCCCAAGCAGCTTGTGTTGCAGAGCCTGAGCGCCAGGCTTGGGGATCCACCCTCTTTAACCAAGACAGCTCTCTCAAAGTCTCCTTGAAGGCGGGGTCACAATCCTTGTACATTCCTGACTTCACCTCAAGTTCCTGACCTTCACAAACCTGACCTCCCTGCTGTCTCTTATCTTCTTGATCCTTCCACAATCCATGGGGGTTTCTTATATGTACCTATATAGCTTCGAGAACCTTTCGGCAACCTCTCAGGGTGATTACTCAGAGGTCTGAATCCTGGGCTCCTTGCTTCTCAGCAAGGGTTCTCTGAAACCCTTTGTCCATCTCTGCTGCTGCCACTCCTTACATGGCCCTGGCCAGCTTTTTATGCAGGGCACTTCATCTTCCTTACCATAATAGCGATCACAAGCACACTGAAGACCATTTGAGGAAAGTAGTAATTAGATCTTAATATTTCAACTACACAGGGATGCACACGGAAAGGGACCTCCAGGCTGGCTTTAAAAACCTTTGAAAAGACTGACTGCATATTCAGAAGCCAAGAATGGCATTGGTATACTATACAAATGTTGAATCATAATTTGACCAATCTCAGCACAGTTTTCAACCATACCAATCATAAATCTTATCTAAGGACCAATATCAGGTTGTGTTTTTTACAAGTAATAATACTTTCACTAAGTCACCAGAGAAAGCATACTCCTCTGGCTTGAGAGAGATGAGTGTGGGTAAGCAGGGCCATCTAGAGTTCACCCGGGCTTCGAAGGCAAAGCCTGTGCATATTTCCTGATGCAGTTGTGACTAAAGCTGAGCTTTGTAGAACAGAAGCTGTGGTCTCAGTCACAGCAGCAGTGCCAGTGATCCTTGAAGCTGAAGAGATAGGTGTCAGCCTTCAGATGGTCCATCCTGACAGGTACCAGGAGCAGGAAGTGCCAGCCTTTATATGATCCATCTTGACAGGCACTGGAAACAGGAAGTGTCAGCCTTCAGATGGTCCATCCTGACAGGTACCAGGAGCAGGGTAGCTTGGCTGGCAATTCTCTGGATGCAAACAGTCACAGAAAGAACTGTGACACCTGCTCCTTGGGAAGTTGAGGGGCTTTCTGGTAATGGCTCAAGTCATTCAAAGAGAGGAGAAATGAAAGGAGTGCACACACCTATGACATGGGTGTTCTCAGAAATCCTTACTATAGGCTCTTCATGGTTCTTTACCATGTTCAACTCCTAGATGATTTCCCCAGAAAGCTTCAGCTTCCTCTGGTTTGCCTCATAACTACCAAGAGGAGAAATAAGCGAGACTGAGCACAGGATGATATTAAACATCCCAACCTACAGGTATGCACATATCACACACATACACACACACACACACACACACACACACACACACACACACACATGCAGCAAAAGGAGATAAAGAAAATCCATTATTTGAAACAAGGATCCAGTGCTCAGTAGATAAAGGACTTTGCTGTCAAGCCTGAAGACTTGAGTTCAGGACCCACCCAGTGGGAGAAGAGAACTGACTCCCACATGTTGTTCTCTGATATTCATGTACACATCTGGTATATACATACTCACACGCATGTGCAGATTCATCACACACACAAATAAAAAACTAATATGAGATCCTTTTAAGTACAGATGACAACATGACTGCATTCGTACCGAAGGATAAATAAAGTCAGGGTAGAATAAATGCCCCCCTCCCAAATATGTCTCACATACACACCACACTCAACAGGTTAAAGGCTAGGACATAAAAAGAACTAAGAAAATTTTAAAATGACAAGGAAAAACTATTCACAAAGATAGGAATTAATCATAAATAATTATTAGTGACAGACGTTTACTCTGAAAAATTAGACATTATATGGCCCATATGTGTGTGTGTGTGTGTGTGTGTGTGTATTTGAGTAACATGCTACCTTGCATATATGCTGGGATTAAACATGCATTTTACAGATGGTGCATGCTGGGTGTCACATCTTCAATGTCAGAGTGATATGTTACAGATGAGCAAGAGGAAGACTTAGGATGCTATGTGAATCAGTGAATTACTGTAAAGGTGGCTGGATGAACTCATTGTTGGCTTAGTTTATAGTTGGGCACATATTTATGTCAGTATTACATGCAATGTTAAATGTTACATACGTTCCCTTTCTGTGCATACATGGATCAGAACAGGCACACATTC
>JADRCH010000123.1:2418795-2431024 GCA_019843965.1 Rhynchomys soricoides
CAAAAACAACTTGAGGAAGAAAAGGTTTGGTAAGGCTCATAGCTGGAGGAAGGCAGGATATCGAGAGTCACATTGCAGCCTCACTTAGGAAGCAGAGAAGAGAGAAACCAATGCTGGTATGAAGTTTTCTTTTTCTATTTTGGGTTCAGTCCCAGACCTCAGCATTTGGGATAACTCCAGCCTGTTTGGGGAGGTTCTTCCCTCCTCTGTTAAATCTTATCTGGATATTCCCACACAGATATGCCCAACATGTGTCTTCCGGGGGATTCCAAACACAGTCAAACTGAGAATGGAAATTAAGCACCAGAGCCACCCCGACCCTGACACTCGTGAAGATACTTTAAAAACTCTAATGGACAGAAAAGAAATTGTCAGTGATCTAACCCAAGAAAAGCCTTGTAGCGGTCAAGGGAATAGGTAAAGTGAGCAGAGAGAGGAAGAGGTTGTGTGTGTGTGTGTGTGTGTGTGTGTTTGTGAGAGAGAGAGAGGGAGAGACAGACAGACAGACACAGACACAAAGACAGACAGAGACAGACAGACACAAAGATACAGACAGACACACAGAGAGAAACTCCTGAACCTTATACGTACATTAACAACAGCATCTGCTTTGGGATATTGATGAACCAGCCTGATTCCATCTTAAGATTAAAAGCCATCTTGTGACAAGGCCGAAATAAGTTCATTCCTGTTTTCTGTAAAACTTGGATTTGACCAGGTCTTAACCCGTTTTCTGGAATTAGACAGGTTCCACACCAATACCCTCTCTGGTAAGATAAGACATTCTGATGAATAATTTTATGATTTTCTGTCACTTTTCCTGTATTCAATGCTATATTCTCAAACCCCACTTTAGAGACACAGTCCTAAATAAATAAATAAAGCTTGTTTAACTAACTAACTAACTAACTAACTAACTAACAGAATTTGGGTGATGATCTTTAACTGCCTTAAGTGCGACAACGATACTTGTACTTTTAAGTCTGTAATTTTTTAGTTTACAAATGTATTGTTGATTATTTTTCTTAAATTCCAATTGATTACATTTGTATGTGTTTATAGGATATAATGTGGTGTTTTCATACATGAATACATTTTGTAATCTTGTTTCCTCTTTGAATCAAGCTAATTAACACACTTGTCACCTCACAAATTTGTGTGACATCTTCTGAGAACTTATTATGTGAAACAATTTCATTATTAATTTTTCCTCTCTAGAAAAAATAAAATATAGAAAAAATGCTTTTCTATTCTTTCAGTCTAAAGAAGATTTAAATTTTTAAAAATAGGATAAGACACCTAACATTGTAAATTGTAAAAAAAATAAATAAATTGCCTGAGTTATTATTAACATGGCTAAAAAATTCTCCGAGGTGCTAAAATTATTGTTGACATATAGACAGATGTGTCAGCATTAACCATTAAGGAGCACTGGAGAGGCAGAGGCAGCTGGTTCTCTGAGTTCAAGACTAGCCTGGTGTCCATAGTGAATCTGAGACCGGCCAGAGATCCAAAGTGGGAGCCTGTCTCCCCGGATTTGTTTATCTTTTCCTATGAAAGCTCTGAGGGTTTGAAACTGCAAATAAACAAATCACGGAACATAACTCAACAGACTCACAACCTTAACGGTTGCTTCTGTTTTATATTAAACAGGGAGAGGACTCAAAAACATGTCAAATCAAAACTTTAAATCTCTAAATAAAAAAGAGAAGAAAATTGAAACAAAGAGAAGAAACGTTTGAAAACAATCATTCTGGTCTGCACCTCCATTTGCATCTGGGGCAGATTCTGTACCCAGACCCCAAAGACTGTCTGTCATCCAAAAGATTCGCCCTAACTAGGGACACAGGAAGTCTGCCATAACCAGGAATACAAGAAGACTGCACTATCTAGGATTCAGGAGGGCTGCTCTAACAAGGGACACAGGAAGGTTGTCCTAATGAGATACAGCACTGCCTGCCTCCAAGAAGGCCTGCTCTAACCCAGTTCACAGAGCTCTACCTGCCTCCAAGGAGGCTGGCTCCAGTCAGAGACCCCCTCCTCCAGGCCAGTTAACACCAGAGAGAACCAGATGGCAAGAAGCGAGCACAAAAACATAAATAACAGAAGCCAACGTCATTTTGCATCATCAGAACACAGTTCTCTTACCACAGCAAGCACTGGATACCCTAGCACACAATTACAAAGAAGCGTCTGTGAAGGGGACCACCACGGGCAATTCATTCCACATGGCTTCTTCCGTTCAACAACGCCTGTTGTTGGCTCAGGCATCCTCTGTCTTTGGACGGCAAAGCGTGTCTATAGAACATGACCGGGCTCTTCCTTGGTTTGCTGTTGGCATGCTTATGTAAATAATCTACAGCGACTTTGGGGCACACGTGCTTTCCATTCAATCTTGGTTAAATTTCTAATTGCTGTTCCTGACATACGTATGCATACTTGTATTGGAAGTGACTAGAATCTTTCTTTTGGGAGCCATATCACCTTACGCTCCCATCAACAATCAACTCAGAGATTAGGATACTCCACACCCACCCCAACACCTGCTGTTGACAGTCATGTCAATAGTTGCAGTACATTGCACATAAAACATTTTCTACATCCCAATAGAGCACTTACACTTAAAATACTTAATTTACAAGACAGACTGGTGATTACTATCCAGGAGGCCACATACCTATAAGCATGCATATGCACACACAGTAGAGAAAAACATCAAACTATCTGATCTGTGTGCAATGAACAAAACACACTGAGAGGAAGTCTAAAACAGAAAGAATCTTGTTTCTTCAACAAATAAATTATTTAAAAAAGGGACAAGAGAGTAGAAAAAACAATTTATAAATTCCAGTGGATGGAGTAATCCCAGCACTGAGGAGGCAAGGAGGGAGGATCTTTCTTTTTGAGGCAAGTCTACATTGTAAGTTCCATATTAATTGTAGACACCTAAGGTAGCCTGTTTCGAAAATAATAATAGTAAAATAAAACATGACCTACAAGAGATGTCTACAAAAAAAAAGTAGAGAATCTTTGCTAAGAAAAGGATTTGTTGAAAAATTAGCTCAGGTTCCTAATCCAACATCCAGGTCTAGCTGTGACTTCTTTTGCACATATGTGCTTTCTAGTCAATCTTGGGGAAATTCCTAAGTGCTGTTCCTTATGTATATATGCATTATACGATCAAACATAGTTTCATCAAGAACCCAACTGTACCACTGAGCAGGACCTGTCTCTACACAGTCTGCATATTTAATCACCATTAATTTCAACCCCACTTCCATTCTCCCATGACCTGGGGCATGTCTGAGTTCCCTGGCTCTCTGGAGCTGGATTTCCAACCTATAACTTAGCTGTAAATTCTCATAGATCTATGCTGTGTTCACAGGAAGTCCATTTCTCATCCGAGGCATTTTTTTCTCTATTGCAGTAGTCTTGAAAAAAAAATGTTCCAGAGCACTTAACCACTGACTCTAGCTTTTCTTTGACAGATATGGTACCAGAACTTGCCTTGGATCAGATTTTTCACTGGACCTCAGACTTCTCCTGAGCACATCTGTGAAACCTTTGTCCTAACTCTTGACTGACTGAGGGCAGGCCACTGGTAGCAAGCGAGCTCTGCCAAGCATAGGAAGGGTTCCCTAGCTCTTCAACAGTGAATTGACTTGAGGACCTGGATTGAAGTACCAGAGGAGCAAAGACTGGGTTGCAGGCCCAGCTGTCCCTGCATTTAAGAGACTAGGTTCTGTCAAAGACACGAATGGCTTAGAGTTCTAACCTGCTCTCTCTATAAGTGTACAGTTGGTTCCCATTGGTTGAAATTGGGGATCTTTATGGGTTGAAGAGAAGGCTTGATGGTCAAGAGAACTTGTTCTTTAGAAGATGAATTTCCATAACTCACATGGTTGTTATAACCATCTATAAATCCAGTTCAAGATGATCAATCTTGTCTGACCTCCATGGCAATTGAGTGTAAGCATGTTGTACAGACCTACAAGCAGGCAAAACATCCATACCTGTGTGCCAGTGAATTTTCTGTCATCATGACAAAAGCTAGAGCCATCCTCTCTCTGCACCTCTGACCTTCCCTTCAGTTTTCTGACATCATGGATATGGCATTTTCCAGCTTCTACTTAACCTTGCATATCCACCCACCCCATCATCAGTGCTCCCTCCTACTCTAGGTTTTCCTACTTAAGCTTGTATATCCACCTACCCCATCCCCAGTGCTCCCTCCTACTCTGGCTTCTCTGTTCCTGCAGTCACTTGAGCCTTATGCCCTTGCCCATAAGGGCTTCTCAGGTGACGCCAGAACTCATGAAAGCACCTAGCTATGGTTTCATTTTACACCATGCGGAAAGTGCGTGTTTGCTCATCATTATTCCTGATATTTTTCTAATTCCAAGTGGGTTGTCTTAATTTTTTTGGTTGATTTAAGTTATTTATATTTTATGGATACTAATCTTTTTAGTTACACACTTGAAAATATTTTCTTTCATTGTATGATCTGACGTTCGAGTTTAATATAATTTTATGATAGAAAATCATCATTGATACAGTTTAGCATGCTATTATACAATATTTATGTGTCTCTGTTTTATAATTTAAGATTCTTTGTTCTAATGTTATAAGATGTTCCCCTATACTTTCTCATAAAATTAAAGTGTTTTCTTTCATATTTGAACCGTACCTCCATCTGAAATTGATTGTAGTATCTAGTGTGAGCTTGAGATTCAATTTTCAATTTCTACATAGAATTGACCCAGTATTATTTATTAAACAGTCTTGGAGCCTGTAAAGACCTGCCTTGCAGAGTATGCAATGCACAAACTCCCGCATATCTGGTTATATTCGGAACTTCCTATTCTGTTCTATTGATTTCTTGTATTGTGCCAAATACAGTTATATTTACAGGGTAAATAATTTCAGAGTAAAGAAGTACACACTCTTTCTCTTTGAGTTACTCGGGCATGTAGTTTGGTTATGAAGCGTGCTTCCTAAAGTTCATGTCTTGAAGATTTGGTCCCCAGTAGATAGTTGAGGAGGCATTTGACTGTGTATCTTCTAAGTTGAACGGCAGCTGACTGCTCTGACAGATCCATCTTTTAATGGTATTATTGAGAACTAGTGGGAAGTGGGACCAGTTAGTGGAAGTGGATCACAGGAATGGTGTGCCTTCCTAGGGCATCTCCTCACTGGATTCCTCTTATCTCTCTGTAGTCTGTTCTCTATGAACTGAATAGATTTTTCCCTCACCTCGATGTTCTGCCTTTCTCTATCACTCAGAAAAGGCAGAGCCAACCATGGTGAGAAACCAGGACCGACATAATTCTTTCCCCAATTTAAGTTGTTTTGACAGGGATTGTGTCACAAAAGTTAGAAAAGCAGAAACACCTGATGCATACGCACAGGGAGTGGCCCTGTTTCACACTCCAATGCCAGTTAACACAACACAAACACACACACATACACCCAATTAACAACTACCTTCCATCAATACAGATAGACTTCGAAGTGATTACATGTTCTCAAAATCAGCAAACAACAGAAATCATGAACATTCTGCCTCTCTCATTGCCAAGTAAACTTTACTCATGGGCTACAAGCATCATCTATGAGTATGTAAATGGTAAAGTTACTGTATCACGTTAGGGCACTGTGCTCTGTAGGCTGTAGTGCATACAGAGAAAGTGATAATACATCCCTTTTATATCAAATAACAAGCTACACTCCAAACCAAGGATTTGAACATTAATTTCCTTGTGATAAAGAAACACCCACCTGAAAACCAATTATGTCATCACATAAAGGGACATTAAGCACAGAGACACCCCAATTAAAGTACAAAACCCCCATTTCTGTTACTGCCACTTTAAAAGTACTTTGAAGTCCCGGTCATGGGAATACTATGTCAGAGAGAATTAATAGATAAAACTATTGCCAAGAAAATGCTCATTATTTGTAGATGGTACTGTTAGGGATAACAGCACAAATCCGGAGAGAATGAACTAGGAAACCATTACAAGACTATGAACAATCAGTCATTCTACAGAACTAAAAGAAACAAAGATAAAAACCTAAAACAGCAACATAGTCTCCACTAACCAATAGTAACTGGGGAGTTCCGATATGTGTGGGCGGTGACTCCCTATAAGTAGTACCAGCACATGAAACCGCTAGGGGTAAAATTAATCCCCCCTTTGGTGAAGAAAATAACTAAGGAGATGCAAACTGCCATGTCTTTACCTAAGGGCTAGCACTGCCGAGGACTCAGTGATGATTACTATTGCATAATTAACAGTGGTAACTGTGGCCATGGGCTTCATCCTGCTGCATTTGTAGCAGCAGAGTAAAAACTCAGTAACTCATTTAAATCATTGATGCAGAAATCCTAAGAAGATAATATATACATTCCTTCACATTTCCAAAAAAAACCAAAATCAAAAACAAAAAGCCTCAGCATTTCTCCCAACATGCAAAGTATGGTAGCCCGGTTAATCTGCAGCAAGCCTAGAGCTGATATGGAAAGATTAAAACTCAGCCAACCTTTGGCGATATGGCTAACTTACTATGTGATAAAGAAGAATACTAGAATTGGAAAGAACATCCAAAACTACAAGCTGAGGCGAAGTCAGCATCAAGTGACCTGATTATTATTATTTTCTTAAAAATGACAGCCCCCACAATATGGAAAAAACTAGTGGTGGAAGTTAGCCAGCACCGAAAAAGTGGCTCAATTACAAAGCAGAATGGTAGACAAAACCAGGAAAAGGGGGTCACTGATAGGGTTTAAAAATTGGTTCCTTACACTTACCGGCTCCAGGTTGACACAGCCTGCATCCTCACTGTGAAAAGCCATTGGAAAATGGCATAGGCAGACACGTGGGGTTTGACCCAGAGCTTCTCCTCCCGGTTTAAAGGAATGTTTATTGTCTGTGTACACATTCTTAGTTGGGCAACCCCAGATGACTCATTCTTAGTGAAATGCCCACAGGAGTCTCAGGTTGTAGTGAGTCCAGTGAACGGTAGCCAGAGTGAGGATGCTTAAAACCCAGCAAGGAATACCCACTAATACTAACCTCTGGCTAAAGCATCTCTCCAGCTCTGTTTTGATTTTTGTTTCTTACAGGACACACATTTGTATAAGATCATATGCTACTGGAAACCTCTGACTGCCAGATGAATGTCCGGGATACAGCCAGATGGTAGAAATACAGCGCTGAACATATCTACTCTTGACTGTCAGAGATCATCTCAAGGGTCTCCAAAGCACTGAGTGAGGATTGAGCCTTACCTGCTTGGAGCAGCGGGGGCCCTTGCATGCTGAGGGTTGGGGGAGGGCATATGGGGGAGCCTAGATGCTTCAGCTAGCCTGGCTCAAGCCCCACTCTACTTTCTCATAGCTGTGTATGCTTAAGCAAGTGACTGCAAACATCCACATCCTTTCCTTCCTTTGTGAAAAACAGTATTTACATTGCTTACTTCTAAGTGCTGTTATGAATGCCTAGAAAATGGGAATCTTAGGATAGAGCCTGGGGTGCGGTTACTTGCAGACTTGTTAATTGAAGAAAAGTGAGGTGAGGATCCTTCTTTATCTAGTGCCCCAGAAGGCTTTTCGAATAACCTATCATAGGCAGATACCTGAAGGGAGACACCTGAAGCCATTTGAGAATAAGTTCCAGAATGGATAATCAACACAGATCGCCATGGTAACAGAGAGCTTGATAAATGTGAGGCCAGGCAGCAGAATATGAAGGGAGGGGACAGTGAGTGGTGAGGGAGGGAAGCTGGGGATTGTGGGTAAGCCAGGAGGATGCTTAGCTGAAAGCTGGGATCCGATGCCTGTGGCACATTGACATTGACTGCTGGATGGGTGAAGAACATTCCAGACTGAATCAGAGGTGGGAACTATGGCACACTCCAGGCCCGAGAGGGCCATGTTGCTTATCCAAGGAGGCTGGCAGTAGATGTGCACTCAGACTTTCCAGGACACACCGTTTTCAGGTTAAACATTTGTAAATCTTGAAGCTATTACAGAATTTTCAATCCAACTAGGAAGGCTAGTAATTCCATAATCTAAGATGGAGTGCACACGCATGTGCGCGCGCGCGCGCGCGCGTGTGCGCACACACACACACACACACACACACATATTTAGGCAAACTCTAAGACATTTTTGAGTTAAATATTAGCACATTCATGTCAGCTGTACCAATGGTGTCAACGTGAAGTCTTACCACTGTCAGTCCTCTGAAATCTCAGCCAATCACAGGTAGCACTAAAGGAAAATACTGCAAATTATCATCTGCCAAGCTAATGGATAAAATGGCACAGTCATAATCATGCTGTTATCTAATGCCGAGCAGCAGAGTCCAGCTAAAGCAAAAGAGGAAGCAATGAATGGAAAGAGGGGGAGGGACAGATGGGAGGGACAGAGAGAAAAAGACAGGAAGGAAGGAAGGAAGGAATGAAGGAAGGAAGGAAGGAAGGAAGGGAGGGAGAGAAGGAGGGAGGGAGGGAAGGAGGGATGGAGGGAGCTCATGTCCAGGACTCCCATGGTAGGTGGGAATTACATCCTTCTTGCCTGGTCCTGTGACCTCCGCAGATGTGCTATGGCATACACAAGCAGGCACACGGAGATAAAATAACAAAATACAGGTAATAAAAGTTTGGGGGATGATGCCTGACTATGAGTCAATACCATCTAGAATGGGTATCACATATGTTATGTACTATCGATGGGTATCACATATTATATGTACTATCGATGGGTATCACATATGTTATGTACTATCAATGGGTATCACATATTATATGTACTATCGAGGGTACGTACTATGTGCTTTGTATTATTTTATATGATGTACTTTAGTTCCATATTCTCATGTCTCAACAAATTGGGGGTCAGGAAAGGAAGGCATAGTCACTAAATGCTGTCTGTAAGATGAGTTAACAATATGGCCTTAGGACCATGGACTCAGAATGACTCTCGCTGTCTTCCTTTACCACATTTTTGTTTTGTTTTGTTTTGTTTTGAGACAGGGTTTCCCTGTGTACCCCTGGCTGTCCTGGAACTCACTCTGTTGATCAGGGTGGCCTCAAACTCAGAAATCTGCCTGTCTCTGCCTCCCGAGTGCTGGGATTAAAGGCGTGTGCCACCACTGCCCAGTCCTTTACCACATCTTTAATACTGATCAGTTGTGAGAACCTTCTAGAGGTTGCCAATTTCACATCACTTATCAATAACTTACATACATTGCATCTCAAAAGCACAGAGATCTTGATTCCATCAGTGCCTGCTGACTTACAAAGCTACACTGAGTGCTGCTAATGGTACTGTGGAATTAAAATGTCCTCGCTGTCTAACCAGGGGAAGCTCCTGGAATGAGTTCAGAATTGTCTCTACACTGGAATTGCATGTACAAGTTATGTATACTGAGCCACAAGGATATGCTCTGAGAAAAGCATCTTTGGGCAGTTTTACTGGTGTATAAACACTGTAGAGTGTGCTGACAAGAATTTAGATGAGAAAGAGCCTTTTGTGTACTTAGTTATGATATACCATACATATAATATGTGAATTATATGTACATGAGATACAACCTATTGTGAAGAAAAAAAATGAGATTTAACCTAGCACAGGTACACGAGAGAGATGCACTAAACAAATGTTTTGTGAATCCACTGTTGACAGTCCGGTGCTTTAGAGTTAGTTAACTTCATCTCTCCTAAGAAATATGTTGAAAAGGTCCCTGTCCCTAGATAAAGAGCTACGGGCAGCCAATGTCTGCTCAGAGAGATAGAATCAGTATTCTCCAGAGAACTCCAAATGGTCAGCCCTAAATAGATGTATATACGAGCAACACGAAGAGGACTCAGTGGGGTCTATCTAGCCAAGGGAGTGTCGCAGGGTAGGGAGATTGCAGTAATAAGTAACGAACCAGAGATCATGAATTGAGAGGAAGGGGTGTGTGTGTGTGTGTGTGTGTGTGTGTGTGTGTATGTGTGTACGTATATGTGCGTGCATGTGTATATGTATGTGTATGAGTGTGTATGTGTGTATGTGAGTGCATGTCTATGTTTGTGTGTGTATGTGTGAGTATGTGTGTGTGTTTGTGTGTATGTGTGTATTTGTGTATGTGTGTATGTGGCAGAGTAGAGATGATGAGAATACAGTACTCATGAATATTTTTAATAAAAATTTAAATTAAAAGAATGAATAGCAACACACTAGCAACAATAACTTATCCTATTGAAACCGGGTAGTGTATGAGTCCAGTTTTACATGGCTGGAGAAATGTAGGCTTGTGCACACCAGCATCAACATATCCAGGAAGACTATAGTACATCACACTGGGCAATGGGAAGGTTTCAGCTCAGCAAGACTCATGGAACCACGCTGTCCAAAAGGTGTAGGCTGCGTCCCCTGGATTGTTTATCAATCAGGAAAATGCTTCACAGACCAATGATACAGAAGCAATTTCTCAGCTAGAATTCCCTCTTCTCAGGTGTGTCAAGTCGATAACCAAAATTAGCCAACCTAGATAGCTCGGTTTGACTTATATAAAACAGCATGCTGCTAGCCTCAGTACTTCATGATTTAACGGGGAGAATGAGACAATGTTTGCATAGTATCATTCTATACATGAATCCATGACCATGCACAGCTCTGCTGACTATCATCTGCCTTTGACTTAACTGGTCTATCTCAGTACTCACAGTGCTCGACCTTGCTGATGATGCCCTACCCTTGTTAAAACTCTTCCTGCTTCTTGCTGTGACATCATGCCCCACTGGCTTTTTTCCAAGTGACCTCTCACCTCCCTGGCTTCCTCTGTCGGTGTTTGGAGCCCTATCTTGGTATCTCTTTGCCTTTTAATTAGACACATTGTTCATCACGTCAGTGGGCCCTCTTGTTTGGACATCCCTCCGAGCAAACCTCTCCAGACCTGTAATTTAACTACAGACTTGAGAAATCCCATCGTGCACCTCACAGGCATCCCGAAATGCACATATCCAAAGGTGAAAGCACCATCATTCAAGCCAAATTGTCTTCATTTTCAGATTTCAAATTTCAGAGTACGATACTTGAGGGATGCATTCCTTCAGTCCAAACTCCAACTCCATATCCAACATGGGGTCACACAACGTTCCGAGCTCACCTCCTCATGACTGAGAAGACGAATTCATTAGCTGTGTACTAAGACAAATGCCCACAGGGGAAACCAGAAGTCTCCCGGGCAAACCAATGGGTCTGTTAGAGCTATGGTGAGGCTCACCACCATAACTTTCTGCAGCATTTTTTAAAATACAGATGAAAGCAGGATTCTCAAGCTTGAGTGTACTTGGGAATCACTGGGATCTCTGCCAGGATCCTAACTAATTATTTGATTAACTAGACATTGGGATTTTTCACAGTCTTCAAGATAGGAAAGTGTAAAACAGTTCCAGAACTATTTGGCATGTGTTAACCAGGTCTCTTGCATCCACATGCCTAGCGTTCCAGCCCATCGCCACCATCTGTTAAACTTTACTTTTCCCCACGTAATGAGAAATCCTGGACAAGTTCTTTTTTCTATGCTATTCACAATGATAAGCTGCCTGGAAGACGCTGTAGTACTTGGGGAGAAAAGTGATTGTGCTCCAAATTTCCACAGCCCGATCAAGGCATCCATATGGAAATGAATTTGCAATATTTGGGATGTGTCAATCACAGTAAGCATAAAAGGCTCTCTGCAGATATTAGCACCACAGCCTTCAATATCTGAATCAGTTTCAACCAATAGAAAACAAAACTAATGAAGAACCGCAAGAAGATTAATTATTAATATTCTGACATATTCCATAATGCAACATTAGTTTCTCTACCTAGAGTGTATTTGTGTTTTACATGCTTTTAAGTTACATAACATGTTGCATGGACTAAAACTTGATTAAATATAAATTCTATTGAATCAACCTAATATGAAACAGTGTTTACTTATTTATAAACCATCACATATTTAGGGGGAAAATATCTTAAAATGTGTTTTAGACACAGGCAAGGTTTGTTGGAAATCTAGTAGGAGCTTAAGGTTACAGCCCTAGCACACCACTAAGATTTTTACAACATAACTTATTCATGTATGCCCTTGGCCATTTTCTAAACTACACTTCCCCAAAGATGAAGAAAAGTGGAGAAAGTCTTTGAAGACAAGCGGGTCATGTTAGACAAAAACGTCTTTGCGGCTGA
>JADRCH010000123.1:2431034-2467211 GCA_019843965.1 Rhynchomys soricoides
CTCGGAGGGGGAGGAGAAGAACGAAGGGTCACTTTGCAGGTGCCTAGTGTGCAGTCACATGACTCACAACCAGCATGTGACAGAAATTTAGGGCAGGAGAACCAGTGTGTGCAACATCCCGTCGAAGCAGAGCAGATGATCCCCACAGGTAACAGAATTTCAAGGACAAGCGCGTGTTCTTAGATCTGGAGACTTTATAAAGGCATGCTGAAATAACACTGAGATCCAGCTGTACACAGAATCACCACGAGTAGGGAACATTTAAGATGTAGGGGAGGTGGTTTGAATGACCCTGGTTTCCATAGGCTCATGCTTTCGAATACTTAGTCCCTAGCTGGCGGAACTATTTGGGAAGCACTGGTGTATTTTTATTTTTGAGCTATTTTATTGGGTTCTTACATCTTCCACCACCTCTCCTTATAACTTTATTCTACCGGAATCCTGTCCAACCCTCCAACACTAGGTAGGAGAGAGAGACAGTCAGAGGGAAAGGGTGACATAGACCTCTTTAAGCTACTTACTGCTGATTAGGGACATTGAGTTCCTAGGGGCCTATCACTTTCATCAGAACATCCAGAAACCCAGCAATCCAGCAGCAAACACAGCATCAGGGGAAATAGCAGCTGCCACAGGCCCTCTCCGGCTTAATCTACCTGCAGCTGGCAAGGATCACGCTCCTGCCAGTGCACGAGGCAAACCACAGTCTTCTGCTGTGAAGCAGCCTCTTAGCCCACATCTGGGATTAAAACAAAACCATGTTCACATAACATAACTGGGCGTTTTAACTCTCACTACAGGGACAGATTAGGACGTATGGCCTTTTTTGGAGGAGAGGCATCAAGGGGAGGAGCTTGGAGATTTCAGAAGACTTGCGCCATTTCCAATTAGCTCTCGCTGCCTCTTGCTTGTGGTCCAAAAGCTAAATTCTCCATCGCTAGGCAATCTCTCACCACCTCACTCTGCCATCATGGATGCTAACTCTGTAGAACCATAATCTCAAGTTACACTCTCCCTCCTATAAGCTGCTGTGGTCCTGGTGTTTTATCTCAGTAATGGAATGTAACTAATACACTAGGCGATGGATCTCACTCAGACACTTTATACCCAAAGGCAGCCCGAGAAAATGAGCCGTTTCCCTTTTTTATCTGGATGCCTCATCCTTGGTGGATCTGGGGACAGTCCGGTTGAGTTCTAAGGTAACATGAGATTCACACTCAAATGCAGCCCCTTTGTGTATTCTCCCTTGATCCTTGTGGAACCCTTCAGCTGGCACTTCTACTAGGTACCATAAGTAGGCTTCATCCTCTGAGCTAGAGTAGATAGGTATCTGAAAGATGGGGTAGAGAAGTATTCATCCAACAGAGTCAGCTGTAATTGATTAGCAATGTCTGCCTTGTGCAGAGGAAGAGCAAAAATGCTTCCCTCGATTTGTTATCCTTGAACGATTTGGATGTTGAGGTTTTTTAACCTGCATTATTGTTTGAACTTTTTGGAATAGTGGGTTTCTGATATTCAACAATTCAAACACCTACTGTTCCTCTGTTTTCCTAATCATGACGTGGTTACCCTGATGTCCAGAAAAGAAAGTCTATTTCTTAGATGGAAAAGATGCCCACCTCCATGGGATGAAGACCAGCTGCCAGCCCAAGTGAAAGATGCCTGTCCATTGCTTTAGACTTTGCCCATTTGTGCCAAATACTCAGATTTTCCCCCAGCAGAGGATCGCCAGCTATGTTTTGATCTGTACTGCAGGAAGTTCAAGCATTTTGAAGTGCTGCTGACATTTCTACATCCAGATATCCCAGAATATACCCCAAATCTCTGGGATCGTTTTCCCTCCTCTTTAAACCACTGAACAGATTTGTGGCTTAAATTCTAGATAAATAGTCTCGATTTGCCCAACACCAGCTTTACCAAACCAGGCAAATAATTGACCTCTGGTAACTAAAGGGGACAGATGCCACAACATCTGCTTTCATCCTTAGTCCCAAAAGTACTTGATCTCAGCCAAATTCTGCATCACTGAAGCAATAATTCAAGGGAGATGGTGCCCATAATCCCTCAGTGGACTCCACAGACTCTGTTCGTGCGCCTCTCACAGACTTGCTTCCTAGACTGTACAGATGCCAACATGAATGCTAGGAGCTTTGCAAGTCTCAATCTCCTTAATAGAGACATCGAGCGTCTGAATTTGGAAGAATTTTATCCCAAGATGCTCAGACACTTCCTAGGCTGGCTCTGTATAATGAATAGAAAATTGTGCTCTTCCTCCATGATGAAAAGAGAATAATTCCAGAGTGAGGCTATGATTAGCTTATAAATACGATAATTATCCACACAAGTGACAACACTCATTAGTTTCCTCTGGTGTGGAGCTGGTTTGGCAAAAGTATGCCTGAATATCCCACAGAAACAAAAATTAGTTTAAAATTCCATGTAAAGGAGGCCTTCAGTTGTTCGTAGTGACGACTGAAAACGGGGAATTATGGTTGGGAATAAGCTGCCATTGGGTCACACTGAACTTTATGTTTTTGTTTTATGAGAATGTAGTTTAATAAATGGATTGATGTTAGCTGAGATTTCATTATTTCCACCCTGTTTGGTTTAGCTTATTTAATGATCTAAAATGGCTCTCAAAGGTTAGAATTTCCACATTGATTTTGATAGTCATCATTAATGAAGACATCAACAATCGATGTTTCTGGTCTGTTTTATTTGTTCACTTTAGACTTAGTTTTACTTTTTAATATTTGCAAAGTTGGGTGTCTGTTGGAGAGGGGTCATCTGCCTTTGAGTGCAGGTACCCACAGATGCCAGAGGACAGTGTCGGATCCCCCTGGAACTGGAGTTACAGGGAGTTGTGAGCTGCCTGAGACATGTACTGGGAACTGAACTACAGACCTCTCCAAGAGTAGAAAATGCTCTTAGCTGAACTTGAGCCATCATCCCAGCTTTTGTCTCTGCTTCCTCATGCTCAGAATTCTGGATGCTTTACTCACCCTTGCCTGTGGTTTCTGTGTTCCCATTTGGCCTGCCCAACATTAAGGACCTGGCATTCTTCCTTCCAGAACATGGTGACATTCTGCCTACTGTATGCCAAGCAGTGTTCTGGGTGCTGGAGGTAAAGAAGAGGCAAGACTGTCCTCACCATGGGACTTATGCTTTAGATATTAATTGGTATCTATCCAGTGGGTAGTTGACTGTATTGATCTATGTTTAGTACCTAAACTCAAGGAACCATTGCTTGGTCCTCACTAGTTAATAATATATGATACTGTAGTCCTGCAGTGGTTGGTTGTGTCAATTTGACAAAACTTAGAATCACCTGGAGGGAGTCTCAGTGAGGGGTTGCCTCCATCATCTGAGGCCATGAACATGGCCTCTGAGATGTATTTTGTTTTTAGGTTGATTGATGTGGGAAGAGCCATGCTGAATGTGGGTGGCAGCCTTTCACAGACAGGACCATGAATGGTATAAGATTGCAGAAGCAGAGCTGAGCAGTTACACATGTACATATTCATTACTCTCCGCATCTGCTCTTGTCTATGGCTATGACCAGATGCTTCAGGTTCTAGCCTTGAGTCCCCTGCAGTGGCAGACTGGTAACCTGGAGTTGTGAGCTATAATAAACCCTTTCTCTCCTAAGTTGTTTTTATCACAGTAACTAGAAAGGGAATGGGTACAGGTCCCTTTAAGACCAACGTCTCTACAAAAACAAGCAAGCAAACAAACAAACAAACAAACAAAAAAACCCATAAGAATAGTCAGACAAGGCATATGTATAGGAAATATTCCCCTTAAAGAAGTTTACAACTGTGTAATCTGGAAGGGGGATGCTGAGCCAATAAGTGCATGGATCATAGCGTATTTATTCTGTGGTCTCTGGGTAGAACTCTGAAGGAGATAACTCATATTTTCAAGTTCCTTCTATTCACAATTTTCCATAAAAGCTACCAGACCAAAATTATATTTAGGAATTCTTCCATGGAGAAACACAATCACTTAAACATTATATTGATTATATTTTTATAAACTAAACTGAATGACTTCCTAACTCTCTTATAGTTCCAAGAACTTAAGTAAATTTACTATCACCATTCAAAGCAAAACTCTGATCAAAGTAGCAACCAAGTTGTTAGCAACCAAATCTTGATTATAAGATTAATCAAATAATCTTTATTATTTGATTAAGCCTAAGGTAAAGAAAATATCTGGGATCAGTGCTTGCTAGGATTAGGATACAATATCAATAGATAATATATTATTAGTAATAATAATAATCAACATCATCTAGAAATGTCTTTTCTCATTATCAGAGACTATATAACTAAGGGAGAATTTTAAATTTGTTCCTTTTAGCAGAGATAACTCCAGACTGTGCAAAGGTTTTATTTGAAAGCCATTAAAGCATGATTAGATTATTTTAAAATACAATGAAGTATTTTGCTCATCTAGTATTATATGAAAAGTGTTAATACAAAAATTCTCAAATCTGTGAACTGACATTGTCATGTTAATTAATTTTATTCAACATTTGTCTTCTGTGTGAACATATAACATGGTTGAAGTTTGAGGGGAGCAGGGCTTTGAAATCACACACACAAATGTTCTGGTTTTATATAAAATTATAAATAATTTCAAATCTTCAAATCACATTTTAAATAGAATCACTCAGCATCAAAGCTTGTCTTGAATTGTGGGAATGTTAAATCAGCCTATTTGTCAAGTAAAATCTCCTGCATTGAAAACAGCCTGTGTTGGGCATAATCGGGACTTCTGCAATACTGGGCTCTTTTTAAAGTTAATGCATTGTCTAAACTTTCAGCAGACCACATAGCATTTCATCAGCATTGAGAGTGGATTGCATAAGATATTAAGTGGTACATACTGGGTTAGTTCACTTTAACGTCCAGCAAGTATATGCCTGGTCAAGGTGGAGCAACATTGGTCGAAGCAACTACAAATAAACACAAACTCTGGTAATGACAAAAATGATAATAGAGCTATAGAAGAGACACAAACCCTTCTTCTTGTGTCTACACACTTGAGCTGAGATGGAGGTTCTCAGCAAGAGATAAAAGCTGTCTGTCAGCCCTTTGCATCTGGAAGGCCAAGGACTGGTATTGTCCAATAGAACACCACAATTATGACACAACTGGTGGCCTGGAAAATAGGCCCATTGAGACTTGTATTCTTGCAATCTCTTGGGGAGGAGACTCTAAAGTAACTTAGCAGAATTTTAGTACCTGATAAATGATGAGGTCATGGAGTTTTGAGCCAATCTCTGCCAAATGAAGGATTAAGTAAATGACACAGCTCTCTATGCAATGGTCACATATAGACATGTTCTTGAATGGAAGAGCACACACTATGACTTAGAACAAAAATAGCATAGTCCCACAGACAAAGCTCTAAACCAAGGTCATGCAATAAAAATATGTTCTAGTGATTGTATCTAGATTAAACTCATCATCACCATGTTCTAATTTAAGTCTGTTGCTGTGATAAAACACCCAAACCTTTGTAGGGAAGGAAAGGTATTTGGCTTAAAAGTTCAATTCACAGCCCATCATTGAGAAAAAAAATCAAGGCGAGAACTTAAAGACAGACACATTTGCTATTCCACGCAATATCACTTCCAACCAAGGAGCTCACTTGGCAGCCAAGGAAACACAACAGGAACTGTGAAGAATGATGCTTGCAGACTGGCAAACAGGCTCATGCTTAGGGAGCTTTCTCATATAGTTCAGGACACCACACTCTAGGGAATGGTGCCACCCACAGTGGGCTGCATCCTCTCACATCAATGAACAGTCTAGACAATCTTCCAGAGACATGGCCACCAGTTGATTTTGGCAGTTCCTCAGCTGAGAATCTCTTCCCAGGAGATTCTACCATGTAGCAAGTTGACATTTCAGGCTAGCCAGTACATATCACTTTTCAGAATACCACCCAGAGCTACCAGAGTATACTAGCCACAATGTATATCACATTATAAAACAAAAAATAGACATTTGAAGAAGTGGAAAACTGTGACTCAGAGTGAAAATGACATGAAGTTAAGGGGAATATCCATAGCTGGCTCACACTTTTGAATTGTAGATTAAAAGGCTTCAGTATATCAGACAGCAAAGAGTAACAATCTAGTAATTGAACTAAGAAAATCACAATTCAAATATGGGAAGAAAATTACGATACGCGTGGATTATTATGTTCCAGCACAGGATTTGAGGTACAAGAGTTTGGCTAGTGAGGATGTTCTAAAATACACAGGAAATACTGGGAATGCTGACTAACGCTTGTAATCTTAGAACTTAAGAGGCTGGACCAGGACGATTACTACAACTCTGAGAACAAAGAAAAAAGAAAAGAGGGCTGCTGTTGTAAAAAATTCAGAGAGGACAACCATTAGAAGTGTCCGTCAGACCTTGGGCTAAGACAGAGAGTACTGAAAGAAGAAATTGTGTAAAAATCCTAACTAATTTGGTGTTTGGCAGTAAGGCTGGGGACACAGCCCACTGGAGAGTAGAAAGGTTTGTTGAGAGTGTCACCATCAAGACCCTCTAGGAATATCTCTGATATGTTGCGTCAGCTCCTTATAGCACACTCTGATTTCAGTGTACCCTTCAAAGACACTTGACAAAAGCTGTTCTTGGGGGCATGTGTGAGCTACAAAAACCAGTCTTGAAGAAGCCACATGCTCTCCAGATACTGCCTGCATACAGGAAAGGAACAGGGTGTGCACAGCATGAGAGTTCTGATCTCTCTGTGTCACTCTCTGTCTGTCTCTGTCTCTCTCTGTCTGTCTGTCTCTGTCTGTCTGTCTCTTCTTGCCCTCGACAAGGAAGCTTGACACTGTAGCAGCTGAGGAAGAATCCCACAGTGTTTGTGCAGACTAGGTTCTCAGTTAGGGATGTCATTGGTGTGATCATACAACATGACCATAAACAACTTAAAGAGGAGCAGGTTTATTCCAGCTTACATATCTCAGATCATACTCCATTGCTGAGGAAATTCAGGACAGGAACTCACACAGGACAGGAACCTAGAGGCAGAAGCTGATGCAGAGGCCATGGAGAGGTGCTGCTTACTGGCTTTCTCCTCACGGCCTGCTCAGCCTGCTTTCTCATACCAGCCTGGAGTGGCACCACGCACAGTGTGCTGAGCCTTCACACATCAACTGAGAAAATATACCACAAGGTTTCCCACAGGCCAATCTAGCAAGGACAATTTTTTTTAATTGAGGTTCCCGCCTCCAAAATGACTGAAGGGTGTATTAAAACTAAGAAACAATAATTTGATGGTTAACACATATGACAACTGACCTAGAAGGAATAAATTAATCCATTGGATGGAAAATTCCAAGACAACTGAGATGGTGGGGAACACTGAAGTGCCTAAATATTGTTTAACACTTTTATTTAAAATATTCAGTCATTAAAAGTGCTCTACTCCATAAGTGTTCTCATTGATTGACTTAATCTTACTAATATGAACTCAAAATGAATGTTTTTGAGCAGATCATTATGCTGTTTAAAGCAAAAGATTTCTTTGATCACATTAGTTAATTCATATTGTTTCTTGTTTATCATGTTTACTAAAACACGAGCACTTTCATAGTAAATACTTACTGGAATCTGTGCAAGTCTGTGACTTCTTCATTTTAAATGAATAAAGCAAATGTTGGTTACTTTGAGCAAAGAAGACATCTGTGAAGGAAAGAATGTGAATCCTAAGATACAGGGGATTCTGACACTGGGCAATGATTAATAAATGTTGCTTAATTTTAAGATGTTTGCTTAAAATAATGACTTATTCAGCTATTTTCATTGCTTAGGGCAGTTTTGATGATTATTTTTCTACAGTTTATTTGATTTTGGCTCCTTGTTCTAATGGCTGGGTATTCTGTATTACTGAATGAGAAACCAATGAGGGGATAGTTCAACCTACCCTTGACATTATATTGAGGGCTGAGGAGATGGCTTAGCATGGAAGAGCACCAGATGCTCTTGCAAGATCTGGATTTAGATCCCAGCACATATGCATGATGGGTCATAGCTGCACATAGCTCTAGTTCTAGGGACCTGAGCCCTCCATAATCACCAGGTGATACACTTACACATGCAGGCAAAATACTCATACATGCAAATTTATTTTTGATTATTATGTGAATTTGTGTATTTGTAGGTATGGAATACATATGCCTCTAGAGGTCAGAGGTCAATTCAAGTCTCACTCCTCAAGTCTTCCTCTCTCTCTCTCTCTCTCTCTCTCTCTCTCTCTCTCTCTCACACACACACACACACACACACACACACACACACACACACACTAGGATTAGCCACTGGCCAGGAACTTTTTATATAGGCTAGGCTGGCTAGATAGCCTCAGCCTCCCCAAGAGATGGCAAAACATACCAGCATGCTCAGTTTTTTCTTGTTTACATGGGTGCTGCGGATTGGCTGAGATGTCTCCCAGCCTAGTTACCATTTACTTTTAACAAATGAAACAAGGCCCACAAATTGGAATAGAAAATCAATCAAAGCAGATTCAGAGGAGCCAGTTATGTCTGGAGTGACTAATATCGACTCATTGGTCCATCCATTGTATACTCCAGTCCAGACTCAGAATCTGTTTGGCTATGGTTAGCTCACATGACCTTCCCTGGACTATTCTAGAGTCGAGAAGATGATTGGCTAAATGTATCTTCAAGAGCCTAATCAGCTCTTTTAGTGGGAGATGGGACAGCCACGTTTATCTTGATGATGAAAAGAAACTTAATTTATAAGGACTCCTTTGTTTACTTTTAATCGGGTGTGTATGTGTGTGTCATAAGGCAAGGTGGGTTTGAACATCTGAGCTCGGTGTCCATGGAGAGCAGAAGAGGGTGTCAGATCTCTGCAGCTGGAGTTATAGGGCTTTCTGAAGCCCCTGAGAAGGGTGCTGACGGCAGCACTCGTTATAGCCACTGAGAGAACTCTAGCCTCAGTGTTAACTTCTCTAAAAAATAAAATAAAAAATAGCCCAGATGTTTTCCAGTTTTCTCTACCAACACGACTCTCCCCCAGGACTGAGATTTTGCTTGTGGCTACATGTTTATTTGTCTGTCTGTCACACTGATGAAGTTGGGGGAAGGTTGCTGCTGCATCAGCAGTAGGTGAAAACATAAATGCTCTAACATACTGGCCAGTACATGGGACAGAGCTTCACTCATACGGACCTAAGAATCATAAAGCACAGCTGTCATTGGTGCTGAAGATCGGGAGCCAGCTCCTTAGAGACATAGAAATTGGACTGTGGCCTGATAATCTCTGGATTAAAGCATATCTGATAGAATCAGCCTGTGTTGTCTTAGTGAGAATGGCCATTACCATGAACGCCAGGAAGGGAGTGCCATCCTTCTGATGGAGCCCCGGAGAGTCATCTGGCATCCTCCGCTGACTTAAATAACTCTTCATATTCCCCATGGTCCTTCAGTGGGGAGGTGGGGAGGAGGATCACAAGCTGCCGTCTTCTGAGACAGAGCTTGTTTCAGAGATCCCTAAATACTATAATATATCCTGCCAGCGCCATGGCAACACATTTGATTGATAAATATTGGAGTTAGATCATTCCAAAGTGCTCTCCTCTCTCCTGACACTTAGACGGAGGAAAACAATTTAAAGCCACAAACCTGATGCTAAAAATCCTCAGCGTAGTTATTTTCTCTGCAAATAAGATCCACAATTTCCTAGATTTTTATTTGAGTACTGTATGTGTTTTGCTTGAATAACATGTTTTTAAATATAAATATATTGCAGATATATTACAGAATGTGTATAAAGTATCCTTTATAATCAAGAAAGAAGCTGGGGGCATGAAAAATGACGCAGTCAGCAAAGCGCTTGTTACTTAAGCAAAGAAAGGCCCTGAGTTCTCATTCCCAGCACCCAAAAGAAATATTTCGTGCTTCTTGAATCTCAATGCTGGGAAGGTAGAGAAGGGGTGTGGAGGGGTATGTCCCTGAAACTCATCAGACAGCCAGGCTAGCCAAAGGGGAGATTCAGTGACAAGCCTTGCTTCAAAAGAAATGAAGTGGTGAATTATCAAAGAAGATACTCACTTCAAACTCTGATCTCTACAGGTCACAGGCATACAAACACACATGCGGGCACCCCTACGTGTATGTGTGCACATAGTGTACTAATACACACATGTACTACGCATACATACACACACACAAATCCGGATAACAGAATTATATATACAATTATCTCCGTGGTTAGCAACAATTTTATAACATCTAAGTGTAATACAGTGATATAATATATAACATGACACTCAGCAATATAATTAGGCATGTAATTGCCTGCAGATTCCAGAGACTGGCTGTGGACATGTAATTAGGCTGTGTGTATACTCTCCTGGCTGGTACAGACATGCTTTTTTTTTCTTCTCAAGCTGCTTCTAGTATGACATTTGCAAGCTGTGCCTGGTCATAAAGAGGATGAGGGGGTTCACACTTCTCAAAGCTTTGTTTGGTTATCTTTTTCAAGCTTATTCCTTGTAGATGTTACCCTACAGGGATATTTTTCAAGCTCTGGCAGTCTGTGGTCCTGTTTGTGACCCGAGAAATGTTTCTTCTTCTAGTCTCACGGGGAGATAAAAAGCCTGTCTGCTGTCGCTGGCCTGCTCCAGGTCATTGATGAAGTTAACTGAACAGGGGAGAAAATTCCTCTCAGAGATGCACCTGGATCCCAGATGGAACAGCCAGATATGTCACCAACAAGTGGCAGAAGTTGTAGCTGATTGGTTCTCGTTGGGTGGGTGGGTGGGATTCTCTTTGTCTTGCTGGCAATCCTTGAGACAAGCCTTGGAACTTGGCAACACGTCTGCATTAATTATTTTCTTAATAGCCACTAATAATTTCCCAAGTCTCAGGAAGCTTTCCTCCAGCATCGGATGGGAGAGGATGCAGAGACCACCAGCCAAGCCAAGAATTGGGTAGAGAGAGCCCACATTAGAGATATCGATCTGGTCCCTCTCTGTGGAGCTGGGGAAACACCTGGGAGGAGGAGAAAGAATCCCAGGACCCAGAGGGATTGAGGACACCAGGAGAACACCACCCACAGAATCAACCAAGCAGGGCTTATAGGGGCTCAGAGACTGAAGCAGCAATCACTGAGCTTGCATGAGTCTGCACTGCGTCCCCTGTATACATGCTTTCGTTGTTAGCCTGGTGTTTTTGTGTGACTCCTAACAGTGGAAATGGGGTATCTGTGACTCTTTCACCTGCTCTTGGGCCCTTTTTTCTCCTAATGGGGACACACACACACACACACACACACACACACACACACGGTCTTGAATTTGGCAATCTTCCTAATGGGTGGCCTCACCCAGCCTTAGTATGAGGGTTTGTGCCTAGTCTTATTGTATCAAGTTCTACCATGTTCTGTTGCTATCCTTGGAAAGCCTGCACTTTTTCAAAGGGAAGTGGCGTGGAAGAGTGAATCTGGGGGAGAGGGGAGGTGGGGTGGGAAGAAGATTGGGAGAAACGGGAGGAGACCTGCAAAGGTGAGGTGTTGTATGAGGCAAAATAAAATTTTAAAATTATCTAACCACACGATGTCTGTGATAAATGCTACTACACCAATTACACTTATGTAAAAACTAAAATACCGAGGCTCCAGGTTCCTTACTAGGGAAATCATTGTCCTCTCTTCTCTCTCTCTCTCCCTCCCTCCCTCTCTCTCTCTGAAAACACACACGCACACACACACATGCAAACAGTGTCTTGAAAGTGGCAATACTTACTTTGTCTCATACTCTCTTCTGACATTCTCTCAGTCTAAAAAGTCCCCTCTGCCTTCTTCCCCCTCCCCTCTCCCCCTCCTCTCTCCCCTCTCCCCTCTCCCCATCCCCTCTCCCCCTCCTCTCTCCCTTCTCCCCTCTCTCCATCCCCTCTCCCCTCTCCCCTCTTCCTCCTTCCTTCTCTCCTCCCTCCTCTCTCCAGTGTGCTGCACCCTGCTTCACACTCCCAAGTCATTCTCACGCCTCACCTCCGACTCTCAACTTGAAGCTCAGAATTCATGCCCTGCCTTTGCAGTGGAAGGCTCTACACTGTCTGAGCTTGCCCAGTCATCAAGGCTGCAGGCTGAACGATGCAGCGTGCTGTGTTTTAAGTTGGTTCTTGAATTCTGGAGGCCACGTGCCTTCATGCCCAGTGTAGCAAAGGAAGTATAGCCTTAGTGACCCTGTGTCGTTATAAGGCTTCAGAATTTTGTCTTTTATCTTTTCGACTTCATAAACACTATCTTTTCATTAGTTTGGTAACTCGTGTGAATGGAGTTATAGGAGAGAAGATTGGAGCTGCTGTCCCAATGCTCTGAGAAGGATATAAATCACACCTTTAAACTTGCCATTAAGACTTTGCATCCTTTAGAACCTATACTGGCTCCTATGTTCCTAGACTGAGATTCGAACATGATTTGGATATTCTAATTCAGGAAACTGAGGTGAGAGAAAAGAAAGGCCCACATACCAGCTCTTCATCCTAGTTTATCAAAGACTGAGTTGAATTGTGTCCCTAGAGTGCCATAGGCTTCGGGTTTGAACCATGCTCGGGGGTCTTGAACCCAGACTCAGCTCTAGCTGTCTTTATAAGAATCTCTGTCGTTCTTTGAGGTTTTGTTTGTTTATTTGTTTGAGACAGGGTTTCTCTGTGTAGCCCTGGCTGTCCTGGAACTCACTCTGTAGACCAGGCTGGCCTCGAACTCAGAAATCCTCCTGCCTCTGCCTCCCAAGTGCTGGGATTAAAGGCGTGTGCCACCAGAGGAGCAGGGGAGAGGGCTACTGTCCCTTTCACCTGTAGGGTCTGAGGTAGCACCATGGACCGTGGAATATCTGATCCATGTTATTAGTGTTTAAGTTTTTATGTCTGATACATGGGGTGCATCTGTGTTCCTATTATGTGTCCTGTAAACCTTAATGGTGGAGATGGACCTTCACATACTGATTTCATTCCCTTCAAAGGAAATGGATTTTCTCTGAGGGATGAAGAGATGCTGCTGTCACTCTGGGCTCCCTGGGCTAAAGTCAAGAAGCCAGGCAGTAGGGCTCTTGCTTTCAAGTAACATGCTGAAAGTCAATGCCTTCTGAGATCTCGTATCTTACCCCTCCTCACCCTATAGGTAAGGGAGAGAAGCCATGTTTTAAGCTACCTTTAAACTATTTTAAACACATATAGGAAAGTCTTTGACTGACTTGCCTGGGTCCTGGCACACACCTGGTTACCAGTGGGTGATGGAGAAAGAATTTTACTGGCCTGATGTGAATTCTGTGCTTAGCACCGTGTAGTTGGATAGAGTTGGAACAAAGAAGACACGGGGCTTGCAGAACCAAACTTAAAAGCCCACCAGGGACAAACATCTCACTCAATGCTGGGTGTTTCCTGAACAACACTGAGAAGCCAGAAAGCACTCAGAGCTGAGGTCAAGAGGAATAACCCTTTAACCAGCATGGCCGCTATAAATATGATCAGAAGAGTGAAGGAGTGGAATGGACCAGACACAAAGCAGGTGCTTTACATGGGCCATAGCAATGACAATAAATGGTCTTGGTGTATAATTTAATTTTATTTAGTCAACTATACTCCTGTGTGCATCTCTCTCTCTCTCTCTCTCTCTCTCTCTCTCTCTCTCTCTCTCTCACACACACACACACACACACACACACACACACACTCTTCAGGGTTGGATGTAGGTGGGAACACTCCTGTGTACATATGTGCATACACACACACACACACACACACACACACACACAAACACACACACCCTTCAGGGTTGGATGTAGGTGGGATACAAAAGTCAGTGCAGGAGAATGCTGCCTGCCCCATCGGAGGGTGAGTTACCCGTTTGAGAGAATATTGTCAGTTTGCAAAGGGCAAATGTAAGCTCAGCATTTCACTAATCACCTATAGGTAGGATTAATTTTCTGGCTTTGCTTTTGGGTCAGAAAGTAGCTACAGGTCACAGTAATCTGACAGCAAGTGCTGCATTTCTTCAGCAACCCACAGCAGGTCCACACTGCAGGCATCCAGTCATATACTCACCCGAATGGCCCTGACTCTGGCGTGCCACAAACCACATAATTTAGCACAGCGCTGGTATTCCTGATGAAAAGGAAGAATCAACGTGAGTGTTACTTGCTATAAATTACCTGCGTGCCCAAGAAAGTGCATGAGTTAATGGTTATTAAGCTTGGAATAGCAATGGCCAAATTCATTGTTGCATAGCAACTGCCAAGCACAACCCACACTGATTTTTTTTTTTTTTTTTTTGCATACTCAGTGCAAACAGCATCTCTGGTACATTAGCTGCGGCCTCTATCACTTCTCCCTTCAAACCATATGGAGGTTCCTTTCATAACACAATGCCTTCTTGGCAGTCATTCAGTCATTCAAAAAATGCCTGCTCTAATGAGCTCCATTCCATTGCTCCAGGCACGGGAAAAGTTGATTCTCCAAAAGCCTTTCAGAGGAGATCTGAGTCACACAACGGCCGTCACCGGCATAGGCTTTCTTTCTGTCTGCCTTCGTGCTTACTCACCCATGCCCAGATGGAAGGTAGAAGGCTGAACTCCTTGGGAAACACCTGAATTTAGCCAATTGAAGGCTTGTCTTTAGATATGCATGCCAAGTTTGTTGTTCTGATGAATTCCACTAAGCGGGGGTGGCCAGAAATAATGAATATAGGGGAACAAAGTGTGAAGGCACGTATATTGGGGAAAAGCCATCATGATGTCCGTTAGTATGCTAATCTTAAAAAATTAAAAATTAAGATTGAAGACTGGGATTGCAAAGTCCAGTGCCCAAGCTGGCTAAGAGGTCAAAAAGAATGGCAACCCTCACACAGTACCCACCTCAAGAACATAAATGAACTATGGGGGTTGTAGTATCTGTTGGCCCACAGTCCTGGGAAGAGGGGCAGACACGCTGTCCAGGGATCATCCATTGAGATTTCCAGGTTCTTGCGTCTGGAACAATGAACTGGACCAGGTATACAAAGATGTTTATGGAAACTAGGTGGTAGGAGAGAGAGATGGAACAAAGACATCCCTGAGCATGGAAGTGGGCTACTGTGCTGCAGCCACAGAAGTTCAAAATCCCACACTGTGTGAGTTCGGGTCCTATAGAACCTGTCTTCTTCCAGGTTTGTGTTATCACCTACTCTTGTTGCGCATGCTCTGTTTGTTGCTTGTGGCCAGGATGGGAAATGGCTGCCTTTTTTTTTTTTTTTTTTTTTCTGTCAACAGGCTGATTTTACATAGTAAGCTTGATGGTTCTCTGTCCCCTGCCACAATGAGCTACCATCTTTCAAAGACAATAGAATCTTTTTTTTTTTTTTTTTTTTGCACTAAAAACTACCGAATCTTACATTTTGGTTACTAATTTAAATTTAATTGTGTAGGTTTTAAAAAACAGAATTATAGAGGCTGGAGGGACGGCTCGGTGGTTCAATGCACCGCTTGCTCTTCCAGAGGACCTCAGTTCAAGTCCCAGCAACCACATGGTGGCTCACAATCATCTGTAATGAGATCCGATGCCCTCTTTTGGCTCACAGGTACATATGTAAACAGATGCATAAAATAAATAAGCCTTTAAAACAACTGAATTATGTGTAGCCTCTGGGACGTGAGGCAGGGGACTTTTCTAAATTTCAGACAGAATAGGGCTGCAGTGATACAGCATGTTCATGCAGGTCAATCTGAAAGACTAGAATTTTCTTTAAACACTATTTGCTATTGAAAGTTAAACAGATTTTTAGCAACATGAATAGAGTTGATCTCTGCAAAACAAAGTCAAGCAAATAAATGAAAAAAATGACATGAAGCTCATGTGAAACTCAAGGGAGCAGCCGTTTTCAGTCCCTGCTTCATTTTACAGCTGTGGGGGGGTGAGACAGAGAGTCAGGTTTGCGGTAAGTAGAATAACAGATCCCCCAGACATCTGCAGTTTGCCCAAAGCCTGTGAGTAGGCCACATGGAAAGGGGACTTCGTGAATGTGTAACACGAGGGACACTCTCAGTGAGGAGTGATCGTCAACAGTGTGAATGGGGCCATCCCAAGGACAAGGACAGGAAAGTCAAGACTATCTCGATGCTGAAGGAGGAGACTGTGCCTTGAGGAACAAGGATGCCTTTTAGAGGCTGGAACTTCCTTTCCTTGGAAGCATTTGGATTTTTAACCCCTCGAGACACAGTGCCCTTTGGATCTCCAAAACTGTAAGTAATGTATTCGTGATGTTTTAGAGGCATGGCACCTGTGCCCATTGTCACAGCCGCAGTAAGAAGTGGATGAAATCTGAATCCAGTTTTGATGTAACACTTTCTATTTATTTCTTGGTTACACACACAGTTAAAGCTTTCGATTCTCTGGATGGGTTCTCAAATGTGATTACTGACTTTTTTTTCCCCTCTCCATTTTGTATGACTGAGAACTGGAAGAGAAATGAAAACGTGATACTTAGTAAAGAGCCTGGTATTGGTTACCATCATTATTAGTGGCTGTTGCTGTCATTTTCAGCCCCACTTCTAATCCAACATCCGACACACACTACCAGATGCATGGAATTTTTGTCTCCTTGTTTTGCAACAATAAGTTATCCAATCGTTCATTTGAATTCTGACGCTAACCTCGCAGAGAGGAAGGATTCACTGATATAAAATAAGCTAAATTCAAAGGTCCATTATGAATGTAATGCCTAGGCTACCCACATTGCTGCCTCGCCAACTAGAGCTACCTGATAACTTGCTTCCTTTCTTCTTTGATTGGATAGTATGGGCTGAGCCCGATGCTCAAGTCTCCTGCTCATGAATCCATCTTCTGCAACCAACCTCAATCCTGGAGCTCTCCAGGTGCCCCTACTGGGATGTAAGAGAATACACTCCTCACAAGGGAAGCATCAGAGGTATTAGAGATGCTGCATCTGTAACTGTGGACAGGGGTCAATTTTCTTCTAATTACATCATTCTCACTGGCAACTGGCCCAGACAATACTGGCCAGGATACTTTATCTGACCTCCTCTGACTTCATTGCTCCCAGAGCCTGACCCCAGTGTCTGTATCTGTCGGTCTCCCTTCATAGCTGGATTCCAGTTGAGTCAGTGAGAGGACATCAAAGAAAACAGTACAGAGTGCCGGAAAGCAGAAGATTTATTTTCCAATGTCTTTCTCTGTTTCCGCCTCCACAGCCTGAGATAACCGTGTCTCACTTCTTGCCCCTTAGGTCCTGGGCTACTGCTGCCACCCCGCTAGGTCAGGTCTCTGAGTACTTTGGTATCTCCATGAGTCTTCTACATTCTGTCCAACTTTAAACGGAGTCTTCAATAAAGTCCTCTGAACACTTTAAACAGAACTTATCTTCTTACAGGCGTGGCCAGCTATGTCATTTGCAGATTCTTGTTGGGGAAAAAAAAGTCTTTTTATTTCTTTTCAGAAATCCAGGGGGGAAAAACTGTTGTTAAAGGTTCCAAAATCAAAAGCTCTGTTCTTCAACCTGTTCTCTCTTTATTTGTGTTTCTTTTTCTTATTCTAAGTAAATATAAATACAATACTTGACAGAATTAATGAATTTCTTTCCTCTTTTATTTTGTGCTATGCCAAGTTAGATGCTGTAGAATGAGATTATGTCACGTGCAGAACTATCAAAATCGCTCAATCCGTTCCCGCATGCGCACGTACGTCCTTGTCCTCAGAGAAGACCTGCAGCAGGAGACTGGCTTCCTCAGCTCTCTTGGTTTTGTGGACATGCTCTGCCCACACCCTTTGCCTTCGTTTTGCTGGTAGAAAGAACAAGCAGGAAGACAAAGGGTTACTGGATTTCTTATTTTTCTGCAACATCTTCTTAGGAATGCCTTCAGGTCTGAGGTAATGAAAGTAGTGATTGGATCCCATGATCCCCCATGTTTCCCACAGCAACAGTTTTCTTTCTGAGTGCACAGCCAATTCTGGATCAAATAGAAAACGTGTCCACTCCCCACCCCTGCTTCCCCCAGCTCTCTCAACTTTTCTGTGCCCTTCTTTATGGATACAGTCTCTGACTCTGATTCTGTTTGTATCTTCTGTATGTTCAGTAGAATTCTGTGAGAAGCTAGCAGACATCTTAGTGGGTGATGTGTTTGCTGTGTATGCCCGAGGATCTAAGTTTGGATCCTCAAAATCTACACAGATGTTGGGTGTGGTAGGGTGTGTCCATACCCTTATGCTGGATGACTGAACACAGGTAGATGCAGGGGCCTCAGGGCCAGTCAGTCTAACCAAATCAGTAAGCATCAGGTTCTGTGATTCTCAAAAACACAGGTGGAGATGACCAAGGAAAGACTTAATTCGGTGTCTGACTCGAGGAGGAAGATTGTGTGTATGTTGGGTGGGGCATGATGTAATAATTCCCTCTGGATTGAAATATTTTGTTATAAAAGGAAGCTCATTCATGCTCAAGAATTTCTAAAAATGGGGGTTGGGGGATCTTTAAGGCTCAGGACTTAATAAACTCTCAAATCAGGAAGTTCCAGAAACTGACCAGACTCACAAGTCCCATCCTTCCCCAAGTTACATGAACAATAAGGACTGCTAAAATTAAAAACCTCCCCAACCTGTCCAGCTGCCTGCAGGTCATGTAGAAAGCTCCAAGCTTCCTGCTTTAAGAGCCATTGTCTATGCTGGGTCCTCTGTGATGCAGGTGTCCTTGAGTCATCCTAGTCCTGTAGTAACTCTTTACCCACACTCCTGAATGTGATCGCGATGAATTCATGTGTCCATCTAGCTGGACTTAGGTGGTGCCATTACTCTGTTTAGTTGTTGGTACCCTGTCTGGGATAGAAGGCCACTGGTTCACATCTCCCCAGAAATAGTCATAGAAAATGAACATACCTACATGTGCACATGCATACATACATGTTCATAAACATGTGCACATGCACACACATGTGCACATATATGCAAACACATGTACACATACACACACACACATGCATACGCACACACATGCATGCACACAAGCCTGCACATACTCAAACACACACACAATGCACACATGCAATTTACACACACATGCATACACATATATGCACACATGCACAAATGCACATGCACACACAATCATACGCACACACACACACATGCACACACACAACACATACACATGATGCACATGCACACACACGTGCACACCACACAGGCACATACACAGGCATGTACACACATGCACTCACACACCCACCCATACCACACACATGTAATTTACACACACATGCATACACATACATGCACACATGCACAAATGCACATGCACACACAATCATACACATGATGCACATGCACACACACATGCACACACACATGCACATACACACATGCACACACACATGCACATACACACATGCACACCACACAGGCACATACACAGGCATGTACACACATGCACACACACACACCCATACCACACACATTCAATGAACACACACATGCACACACATACACATGCACATGCGCACACACACATGAACACACACGCACAAGAACTGTGCCATCAGCCATTACAGACATCTTACAGGAAAGGGTGGAAAGGCACTGTGGCCACTCAGGCTTTTGTCTTTCTTAAGCAAGTCTTCCAAAATTCCTTTGAAAATCATTTACAAGATAAAATATCAGAGACAAGATTATCAGAAAGTCTGAGGTGGCTACTGAAAGATGTTACACCAGGTGTGTACCTTTTAGCATACCTCAGGTACATATATCATTGTCCACCAGTGGCCTGGACTACAAGACCATGCCTTGACACAAGCAGAAAAGATAGCAGCTTATCATTCCTCTTGTGCAGCTGAGGCCAGCAGACATAGTTTATGGTGTCCTGTGTAAGTCACTGCTGGAGGCCAGCAGACATAGTTTATGGTGTTCTCTGTGAGGATTCACTGCTGGTGAGTTAGATTCCTGCTCTTCCAACCAGTGAAGAGGGAAGAGACTGTCTATTTGGCACTTTGCGGACCACCTCTGTATTAGAGTGAACTATTTTCCATGGTCTTTATTTCTTTTACTTTCTTTTAACTTTGTTCTTCTCTCATATATTAGACTGCAGTCTCCTCTGCCTACACTCCTCCCACTCACCCCCCCCACTTGCCCTCTCCCCCAGTTCAAACAAGTAGAGCAGACCTCTTAGGGATACCCACTGAACATGGCCCTAGTTAGATACAATAAGACCCGCAAACCCTTATGTCCACAGTGGACAAGGCACCCAGTAGGAGGAAAAGGGTCCCAAGAGCAGGCAAAAGAGTCAGAGACACCCCACTCTCACTGTGAGGAGCCCCACAAGAACATCAAGCTACACAACCATAAGGTATCTGCAGAGGACCTAGCTCAGACTCATTCAGACCTGTGTTCGTTGCTTCAGTCTCTGTGAGCCCCTATGAGCCCTGCTTAGTTGATTCTGTGGGCCATGTTCTTAGGGTATTCTTGACCCCTCTGGCTCCTACAATTCTTCATTCCCCTCTTCAGCAGGATTCTCCAAGCTCTGCTGCATGTTTAGATGCGTGTCTCTCTGAACCTAATCCCATCAGTTGCTAGATGTCCCTCTGATGACAATTGGGCAAGGCACCAATCGATCTATGAGTGTAGCAGAACATCGTTAGGAATCATTTCATTGACTTTTTCCCCCAGTGGTGTTTGGTTCTATTCTGGGTCTCATTTCTATTTAAAGTTATTTTTGACTGCTGTCTGCTTGATTGTCTCCTACCTCTGTAAACTGTAAGTAGAGTGTTTGTATTTCTTGAGTCAATTTTCAGAAAAAAAAAAAAAAAAAAAGGATTTGGAGAATTTAATCCAAAGGCCGGCATTAAAAAGGTGTCTTGAGACACTTCAAGATAAAACTGAAGGAGAGAATTTGAGAAGTAGGTATGGTCCTTGGTCAACAGAGTTACAAAGGCCAGTTTGAATTTCTGTGATTTGCATAGGGCATATAAAGCCGCCCGTGAGCTCACCAGAATGAGAGTTTCTTTACTTGTTACATCACTCTCTTTAACTTTCTCAGTAAGATTTTCCAGAGAAGAGAAATCCTCGTAAGAGCTGTAAGCTCACTGGGTCTCCTGGTTCTAACTTGCAATGCAGACATAGGGTGGCTGTGTTGGTAGTTGGTAGAAAATGTCTAAATGATTTACTTTCTCCCAGACTCACTAATGAGAATAAATTGATACGCTAATTAAATATGCAATTGCCAGTTGGGCTGCAGCCAGTTGGTGAAAACACAGCCATCAGTAGGCAATAGATAATTATCCTAGATGAGAAGCCATGAATGTTTTCAAACTTTTGCTTTGATGGCTAAAGCATAAAAATATTCCCAACAGCCTGCAGTCTCCCCCGTGCCTATGAACACTTCCAAACACAGGGCAGTTCACCAGTTATATAATACACTAAGATTCACATCATGTTTTCTTTAATAATTTAGAAATTGATATAAAATATTTATTGCCAAATTTAGTGTTACTGTCTCTTATTTTTAACAGATTCTTCTCTTTTGTATTACAGCAAGGACACAGTGGTACAAATATCACAAAATTGGAATCAGTAACGGGAAGATAATACTGATTTAAGTGATCACAACTAAAAGATAATTACTATAACAAACTGGTGTATATCCTTCCTTCTGTCTGTAATTTTCAAATATTGTATTATACTTCCCATTTTATGGCCTATTTTTCAAACTAAAATATAGTATAATTCGTTTTCATAATATATTATTATATAGATGTTTAATGCTTACTTATTAAGCATGCCCTAAATATTCCTAATGTGTTAAAAATCTATTTGTTATGGTTATGTACTTAGCATATTTTCATACTTTTCTATTAAAAAGAAATGCTGGTAATAAATATAGGCTAATATATTCATGTATTAATATTGATTGTCAACATGATAGTATGTAGAGTCTCCTAGAGACACACATCTGAAAATATCCACAAGGAATTTCCTACATTAGGTTGCTCTCCCAGACTTGTCTGTCAGGGATTGTCTATATTAGGTTGAATGACTCAGGAATATCCATACTGAACATCAGCTCTATGATTCCCTGTGTGTTAGGCCGTGAACTGCGTAGAAAGAACAAAGCCAACCGAACATCCGTGTTCACTGCCCTCTGTTCATTTCTTACCTGTGGCTTCTTTAATCTCCTCCTTTGATGGATTCCCTTCCATTACAGACTGTGTCCTAGACTTGTGAGCCAAAAGAAGCTCTTCCTTACTTAACTTAGTTCCTTCTCAGTTATTTTGTCTCTGCAACAAGATGAGTAATTAATACACCTCATAACCTTAGCATAAACAGGGATAGTTTAAGGCAGAACTTAAACATATAGGTCATAACAAAGAGATTGTTGATGGAAAATAGCATTTCTAGAGAAATGTTTAAACTTTGATGTAGAAGAATTTATCTGGAAAAAAATAAACTTTTGTTCTAAATATATAAAGATCTATAATATATCAGCAAGAAAAGCAAAGAGACATCAACGAGGTAGTTACGCAGGACTTTCTAAGGGAAGGATTCCATTGTGCACCATGCATGCGGAGACACACACTCACCATCATGACACCTGACACACCTCTAACAAGAGGCAGAAGATATAAAATCTTAGCAAGGAGGTGGGAATGCCAGCCAGTCAGCACACATTCATAAGACAGCTTTGACATCATCTCTTTGAGCCAGACCTGCCCAGCCTTATGACACTGTAACATGATGGTGTCACCTACAAAGTTCCCACTCAAGCCCTACAGACAGAAAAATCAGATGTATAAAAACCATGAGAAAATCTCATAGATGTTTCGACACTATACTCTGTTTCTCCTTCCTCAGCAGATCCCTTCCTCCATCCATGGTCCTTGCTAAGTACCTAACCTCTAATCTCTGTCATTCTTTGGGCTGAAATAGGAATATCTGAGGCTTCAAAGCTAGCGTTCCCTTATAAGAGGAAACATGCTAATTTCTCTTCCCGGTCTGGGCTGCCTCACTCAGGGTGGTAGTTTCCAGCTCCATCAGTTTACCTGGGAATTTCATGTTATCTTATTAGGAGCTGAGTAACAGCCCATCATGTAAACGTACACTTTCTTTATCCATTCATTCTTTGACAGACATACAAGTTATTTTCCATTTCTGGCTATTACGAAGAGAGCAGCAATGAGCGTGGATGAGCAAATGTCTCTGTGGCATGAGGTAGAGTCCTTGGCGTATATACTGAAGAGATGCAGAGCTGGATATGGAGGTAGATTTATTCCAATCTTCTTAAGGAGCCTCCACACTGATTTCCAGTGTGTGATGCTGTAACAGATTACACTTCCAATAGCAAATAAACTAGTTATTGTTCCCCTTTCCTGGATCCTTGCCAGCATCTGCTGTTTGTTTATTTATTTGATTTTAATTGACCTTGGCCACTGTGGCTGGGGCAAGATAAAATCTCAGGGTAATTTTAATTTGCATTTTTTCTAATGGCTAATGATATTGAGTATCTTTTAAATCATTCTCAGACACGTGAGTATCCTCTTTTTAAATTGGGTTGCTTGTTTTCTTGATGTTCACTTTTATTTTTGAGTTCTTTATATATTTCAGATACTCACTCTCTGCTAGACATTTACTTGGTAACAATTTCTCCCCATTCTTTAGGGTTTCTCTTTGCTCAAATAATTGTATCATTTGCTATATAGACGCTTTTTAGCATCACGGGATCCAGTGTAATCCATGTTGGTCATAATGCCTGTGCCGCCAGGGTCCTGTTGAGGATGCAGAATGTCATGTCCCGTGTCAAGGAGTTAGTGTGTATTCTCTAGTTTCCCCTCATATCAGATGTTTTAAGTTTGTGATTTTGCAATGGACCTTATTCAGAGCAATCCTCCGTCACATGTGGTCCACAGGATACAGACAGGGCACACTAGAACCAGATATGTACCCACCCACATAACAGCAAAAAAGCTCTTGAGCTTCTTAAAGCTGTGTGTGTGTGTTTGTGTGTGTGTGTGTGTGTGTGTGTGTCCGTGTACACACACAAAGACATAGCAACCTCTGGGAATATACACAGCCCTCACAACAACATAAACAAGCTGTGACATGTTCTTGCAAGGGAATCCTACACACTCATGTGAAGGATTGTGCTCTCTAACTAAGTCTTACAAATGAAACTTGTTGGCCTTGGACCTCACTAATCAAGATTTCTATCCTTTTTATATAAATTCAAAGCCAAGCAAAGCTGATTAATAGAGAATGAAACCAGAGCAACGTTTGCTTCTGGGGTAGGAGTGATGGTCTCAGGACGGGGAGTCTGGAATGCTGCTGAGATATTTGGTGACTTGACTGGGATGAACTCAAGTCTGTTTAAGGAACTGAGCATTTATGACTTGTGTGCTTCTCTCTGTGTGTTCTCCTTCAGTGAATTTTACTTAAGAAATAATATCGCAATATATTTTAGCTATGTGATTCTGTATCTCCACAACTATTTGTAGGGAATAAGTTCCTAAGAAATGGTTTATAACCTGATACTGCTTTCAGGAACATTTTTTTTTTCTGTATAGGCTGTTTGTTTATTTTATGTTAGAAAAAAATCTAACTGAGGTTTCTGTTTCTGAGTCTTCTGTAAGACTCAGTGTTATGGTTTCCTTTTGGTGGCAACTCTGGGTTTATATTCCATTTTCACAAAACAGACGCTAAAATGCCCCTGTCTTTCCCCACCCACCTTGACAAAAAAACTAGGTGTATTTGCTTAAGATAAAACAAACATGCATCTATTTAAAATTCAATCTCCCCTAAGAGTGAACAGAAAATTACCATAATGCCTTCCCCTGCAAACTCTTACTTTATCTTAAAGCACTATGGAATGAGTCGGAGTTATCCTCTCTGCTTTATAAAGGGAAAACCAAGCACATGAGTTAACCTTAGAATGTTGGGCAGAGCCAGGACTAAATCTGAGGTCCGGGAGCGCAGTCCCTCTGACAGCAGCTTCCTATGACAAACCCCTTCTCTGACTCATTGATAATGCAAACTTGCCAGCCTTTTGTCAGTCTCTGACCAGGAGTGTGGAAGGCTAAAGTGCCCTCCATTCCTTGTGTTACAGATTTGGTTTAATGCTTGCAATATGGCTTCCCAATATTGCAGGAGAATCCCTCATGTGAGATATGAGATGCTGAGGGTCCCTGACCCCAGCTGCTTCTGAAAGGTAAATAAAGTTGCCCGTAGCCAAAGGCTGGGTGGAAAGACAGAGGTGGGATTTAAGGATTCACAGGCAAGGGGACTAAAGAAGAAGCAGACTCACCATGCCAGGGAAGGAATAAGATCCGGGCTTGAAGCCGGGCAGTGGTGGTGCACGCCTTTAATCCCAGCACTTGGGAGGCAGAGGCATGCGGATTTCTGAGTTCGAGGCCAACCTGGTCTACAGAGTGAGTTCCAGGACAGCCAGGGCTACACAGAGAAACCCTGTCTCAAAAAACAAAACAAAACAAACAAAAAGGGCAGGAAGAGAAGCACTCCAATCATGTAAGAGCCTGGGGAGAGTGGCCCCAGTCTCCCCCAACCGCCCTTGGGTCTAGGGTAGCAAAGATGGAGTATAGATTTCAGTAAATAATAACTCAGGAGTATCGGAGGGGAGGTGTTAGTAACATGGAAGTTTGGGAGAAGGCCGTGTGTGTGTGTGTGTGTGTGTGTGTGTGTCCTTCTAGAATCCACAGCATTGGGGCAGGTAGCAAGGAACTTGCTTTGCCACTGCTAGGGAGACTAGCGCATATTAAGCCACTACAGAACACCCTTGGATTTGGAATCAGGAAAGACCAACTGGAAATTCACTTAGATGAAAGCTAGTCAGCAGACGTCGGTAGCCTAATCTTATTGACTTTTTTGTTTTGCTTTTTATTTTTGTTTAAATAGCACATGGAGTCACGAAGCTCATATTTCATCATGCCATTTCCTTTAGAGCTTCCACATGCTTCACCAGGAGCTTAACTCAGTGCCGAAGCCCCTATCCCATCCCACTGCTCTTTTGTATCTTTGAGCTTCACGTCATTCTTTGGCCCTTGCTATAATAGCTGCTACTTAAAGCTGGAGATTCCTTTACAGTGTGAAAGTATAAGATTGTATGCAATAGAGACTAGTTAGGGATACACCTCCACCCATTACATAAAGTAATATTATAATTTCCTTTTTTCCCACTGTGGTGTCAGCCAAAGATATTTCCAGATTTGTCCACGTCCTTTTGGGGTACAGAAGTTTAGTTAAGTACCCCTGACCTGTATGAGTCTCTTGAGGCTCTGCTGAGGTCTCTTTGCATAAGTTCCACACATTCATTTAAAAAAAAAAAATCTGTCTTTCCAGCCCCGTTCTCAGAATGATGACCCGAGACTAATTATTTATTGTTTAATTCACAAGCCATACCTTTGGTTCATCTCCTGACTAGGCCATAACTTTAACCCATTCAAACTACTCTACGTCTCTCCCATGATTAGTGACCCCTCCTTAGTCCCAGCCCATTTCTTCCTTCATGTCTCTTCAGCATCTCCTTCAGTGTCTTGCTCGAATCTCCCTCTATTCTATCCTGAGTTCAACTACCTCTGATTTACTCCCCCAAGTTCCTGGGTAAATCTCCTGTTTATTTGCTCTCTACTTCCCAGAATCTTCTCTCCTCCTGCCAGTGTCCCACCTCCTATTACCTGCCGCAGTTCATTGGCTGTCATCTTTTTTATTGACAGGTGATGCTTATAAGAGATTCTCTCTACACATGTTCCCTGAGATACACATAGTAAGTGAATTTGCTTATAGTTTTCTTCTTCTTCTTCTTCTTCTTCTTCTTCTTCTTCTTCTTCTTCTTCCTCTTCTTCTCCTTCTCCTCCTCCTCCTCCTTCTTCTGCTTATAATTTTCTAATCCTACCCAATCTTGCCTTTACCTCCCATCACAAAGACCTTAAGTGAAGCAACATTTGTCAATTAACCTGCCTACTGACATTTTCCTTTGAAAGATCTGTTTAATTATTTATTCGTTCTTTGTTGATTTGTTTAGTTAATTCTGTTGTTTCTGTTTTTACTGATGCTGATATTTGAGAATTAGGATTCTGTGACACGGAGAGTCATGGTTGAAGGCATGCCAGGGAGGCAATGGAGAACTCTTAAGAAGCACATTACCTCATTTAGAAGAGATCACTCTGCTCCTTCACCAAATGAGCAAGGCTAGAGGGTTTCCTGTGGGGAGTTGATCTCCATTGCCCCTCTAGCACAGACACATATCTTGCTAAAACTAAGGGATCTAAGAACATGGACAAGGAATAGACCACAATAAGCTGCAGAATGCGTCACAGAAAGGAAAAGCAGCCCAGAGCAGAGACCTCTGTCATATGAGCCTTGCCAATTGGCGCTTGCCTTCTCAAGGCCATTATCTTGTGAAGGAGAAGCAGTGTGGCCATCCCACTCAGCATAAGAGGAAGGTAAGCTTGGGTACACCTGGGAGAGACCAACCAAGATGGAGAACGGGCAGGAGCAGGTGCTTCTGACTTTCTTCAGTTACTGTCCAACAGCCCGATTTCATTACTAGTCAAACAGTGAACACTCTAGGGAGGAAGAGCAGCATCCATCCCAGGTTCCCATATACCATGCATACATCTCATCAAGATAAAGCCCTTTCATGCTTTATGGCTGGTTAAAGGTGGCCCAATATACCCCAAGCCCACACAGGCATGTTCTGACTGGTCCTTACATCCTTTCTTGGAGAATAATGCTTTCTTCTCAATACTCATTATTTTTAATTGCTCCTTTCAAAATTCAGAAATCCTTTCCTTGGACTTCTCATTATTCATCCCAAAGCACAATCAGATGTTGAAGGTTTTATTGAAAGGAGCCTGGGCTCTATAATTTGAAAGAATCTATCCTCCACCTGAGGCTGCTATGTTTAGGAAGCCCAGCAGGCTGTCCATGGAAACTCAGGAGGGAGTTGAACCAGGTTACAAGAAAGACAGAAAGACCACCTGCCAGCACTGAAGCAAGCCAGCTCCCTCCCACAGGGAATGAAGCTAATGTGGATGTTAGCATTAGGTCAGCCATTCATTAGGGGCCAGATTTTGAGGTCCTTGGCTTATTCCGAGACACCACTGGCCTACTGGCATTCAGGGTGCGAGATGCAGGGACAAGACTGGATGAGAGGACTGTAAGGAAATTACATTTGTGTAGCTTTAGGAATGTATGGAGCTTGTGTTGAGAAGACCAGAAAGTAGAGAGACCAGAAAGTCACACAGACCAGGGGCCTTACCTAGAGGGGATTGTGTTCCCTGGGGACACTGAAGCTCTGGTGATATTCTGGATGCCACTGCAGTAAGGAAGACAAGCACAGAACTCCAGTCACTTAATAAGTAGATGTCTGTGTGCCACCTAACCATTTTCCAACTCAGAGAATCCTCTACTTACACACTATAAAAAATACAAACATTCCCCGAATCTTAACAGCATCCATACTGAAATGCTCTAGCCCAGGTTGAGAAGACACCAGACTCCCTGACCCTGCCTGACTTCTAAGGTTTGCATCACAAATCGCCCAGGATGTGGGGTGAAGATAAGAACCAACTTAATAGTGTGAGTCATAGAGGATGTTTATCAAGTAATTAATTGTCACACAATTTATATCTATTGGATTCTTTCCTCAAACAGAGCAAAGAATAGGTACTCTTGAACACCAATAAGTAATGATACTTAAATGTTAATATTTAGAGAAATTGTTGTTTTTGTCAAAAGGAAGATCACTGTCCCTGTCTCCTGCCAGAAACACTAGAATCCTATTCCAAAGCTGACTTCCCCCCATTGTTCTGATTGCAATAAAGATCAGGGAATGAGCATACCTCTCTCTCTCTCTCTCTCTCTTTCTCTCTCTCTCTCTCTCTCTCATACACACACATGTATGCACACACACATATACACACACTAATACACACTAACACACATGTATGCACACACACACAAACTTACATGCTTGACAAGGCTATTTCACATGGAACTTATTTTTGAAGTTCTATGCAAGGGTTGGAGAAATGTCTCAGATGTTAACAGTGCTTGCTGCCCTACCAGAGAAATTGAGTTCTCATCTGAACACCCATGTCAAGTGGCTCAAAACAGTCTCCAGCTTCTGGGAATCCAATTCTCTGCTATGGTTTCCTCCTACATACATACATACATACATACATACATACATACATACACACACTCACATACATAATACAAATCCTATAGAACAGCATTTGACAAATATAAATTCCAAAAGGTACCATGTAAAATAGCATGCAATATGAATTATGACTATCAGAGAGCATTTCTAACAAACATGGCAAATTTTCAGGTAAAATCTTATAAAACAATAAAACAAAATATAATAAAAATTAGGTACACAAGCTGAATAAACACAAGGATGCACCATGTCCAAATATAGGGAGAGTTGTTATCATGTAGATATTAGCTGCCTCATTAATCAAAGCTAAATGAAATACCAATAAAAATCTCAGGAGGTCCTTTCTGTTTGTATGTTTCAGCTGCAAAAGCTAATGTTTACATTTGTATCCAAATAACCAAGTAACCCAGAGTAGCAAGAAGACAAAATTACTCCCTTCCCCATTCAGCTATGAGAACCAGTCCTACTCCATACTGAACAACTATTGGCAAGTAATAGCTTCTGGGGAAGTGAAACTCTTATTCCTTTGACTGTGTGACCACTGGTAGGGGTTCCATGCTCCAGTGGATAATATCACACTCATGCAAATATGGGTAGCACTAACTGGAGTTATCACGAGAGAGAGAGAGAGAAAGACAGAGAGAGAGAGAGGACAAAAGAGAGAATGATGATATGCAGTTAGGAAGGGAAATGGTCACAGGGGATATGGAAAGTTGGAGCCATTAATTAGTTGTGTATATGATCATATTTTAGTCCATGCAAATATGAAATTCACAAAGAATAAAAAAATAGAAAAATAAATAAGTAAAGCATAAGTTGGATTAGATGAATTTTAAATATAGACTAGAGACTATAAAAATATATTAGTGTATCCTCCAAAAAGATTAGAAAAATAAAACAATATAAAAGAAAATGGCTAAAAGTTTCATGCAGGAAATTTAGATGTGAAAATACAAATGGATATTTTAGAGGAAGCCTGGTGGCACCAGCTTTCAATTTAGCTCTCTGGGAGTTCAAGGCCAGGGAGTCACTAATTCAAGGCCTTTTGGGACTCAAGAGTGAACTCAAAAGCAGTCTGGAGAACTTGTCTCAAATAAAAATTAATTAAGAGGGCGAAAGGGAGATGTATCTCATGGAAAATCACGTGCTTAGCATGCATATCACCCTATCTGCAAACCCTTGTCCTGAAAAAAGAACATCTTAAACTCATTGCAATTGCAGACGTGAAGGCTAAATTAGAAAACGTGTTACTATTCTATATCCTACACAAGGCAAAACTCTAGAAAGCTCCAAAATCCATGTATGAAAGAGAATACCACACAGGATCCTTGTATCCGCTACTGAGCTTCAGGTTGTCAACAGCCAGTTTGGAGGTTTGTTCAGCAGCATTGATAAAGCCATTGCTGCAAATTTACACCACCTTGAAATTGACTTAAAGGTCTTTTATCCTGGATAAGAAAATATGTCCAAAAATGCAGCAACAAAGCCTACTGGAAAGTATAGAAATTAAGATCCATTAATGGGAGTTACAAAAGAAAGCTAGGGTCACCAGGCAATGGAATAGTATGCAAAAGTTACCAATCAGTGAGCCACCCAGCACAAGGGAACACTGCTCACAAGGTCAAGAGAGGCAGGGAGGCAAGCTGATGATGAATATGTACAGATGCTGCCATAAATAGAGTTTAAAATATGTAAAGACATTTTATATATTACTGAGGAAGGTCATTCATCTCTAGCACAAGTGCGGTAGTCAATACACATCTAAGACAATGGACGTGTCTTGGTATGTCAGAAAAAAGCAGACTGGCTAGCACAGAAAACTCAAAGTAATTGTATGTATGTTTTATATTGTATTGATGCATGGGTATTATGTAACTTTAATAACAAAATGTAAAATAGTAAATAATTTGAATTTGTAAAAATCTAACCCACCAGTCTTTCTCTCTATGAGCCAGACACTGAGTTCATGTTATGACTGTCTGTCATACAATGATGCTCATCTCCCCATTCTCTTGGCTTTACAAAAGTTGTCAGTTACGGGGAACCATCTTAGGGGAAAGAATGCTTTATTTTGTCTTACAGCTTATAGTCTCAAGAAAAGAAGCCAAGCAGGAGCTCAGGGCAGGAACCTGAAGGCAAGAACTGAAGCAGAGGCCATGGAGGGGCGCTGCTTACTAGTTTGATCAGTCTGCTTTCTTATACACTTCCCAGGAGTGGCTCCACCCACATCAAGGGGGGCCCCTCCCACAGCAATCATCATTCAAGAAAACACTCCATAGGCTTGCTTACAGGTCAATCTGGTGAGGTCATCTACAGCAATCATCATTCAAGAAAACGCTCCATAGGCTTGCTTACAGGTCAATCTGGTGAGGTCATCTTCTCAATTTCGGTTCCCTCTTCCCCATTGATTCTACTTTGTTTCAAGTTGACAGAACACTAACCAACACAGCTTAATTGTAAATGAAGCTAAAAGTCAGAGGCTTCCCAATGCCTTGACAGCCCCACCTACATCCTGTCCTTAACTGAATTCTGGCCCAGGACTCTAAGGCAGACTTCTGACATTGGCTTCTTAAAATAAGACATCTGCTGGATGTTTCCTAGGACAGTTACTCTAAGAATAAACATTGGATCTTAGGGAAATACATACTTTGCTATTTTAGAGCAAAGGGAAAATTAATGGAGACATTGCATGCTGGGTATTCTTGATTGTCAACTTAATGGGATCTAGAATCAACTAAGAGGCACACTTCTGGCAGATTCTGAGGGTATTTCCAGGAGGGATGAACTAAGGGGCTATACCCTTCCACAAGTAGATGATACCTTCCAGTGAGCAGCCAGATATAGAGGCCTGGGGGAAGTGGTCGGTGTTGCTGCTGCTGCTGCCATCCCTTACCAGTATCCAACTAGTTTCATTAGCTCCAACATGAACTGGGAACCAGTGCCTCTCCAGGATCTTTTTGACTTCTAGCATCAAATTAGGCATGTTGAAACACCCATGTGTAGGAACGCGAGTGCTTAGCCTCTCAGAGTACAGACAGTCATTGTTGGCTTACCCAATTGCTGTTGACTGTAAGCCATTCTTTAAGTCCCCTTTCATAACACACACACACACACACACACACACACACACACACACACACACCTTCAATCAGTTCTGTTCCTCTAGGGAACCCCGACTAATTCAGCATACCAGCACACAAAAGGAGGGAGGGCACAAGAGCAGAGGTCCCTCTTTGTCTCTACCTTGTCCTAACACCATTGTTCATCCACAAAAGCCCACCCAGAGGAGGATGTGCTGGCCATGCAGGTCCAGGAAACTATTTCAGGTGACACTACAGATGCATTAAGATTGCACAATAATTCCGGGCACTTGGGCAGCAACATGTTTATTTAAGTCTTGTATAGGTGGTTAATTGTGAAAGTTTTGCATTGTAGCTTGGGATTTTGAAAATGTCTGCATTAGAAATTATTCCTCTGCAATGCCAAGTCCTCGGTGTCCTTTCAGTGTGCTCTGGTGTCAGAGTCTCATCTGCCTCCCATTTGTCTGGGAACTACTCATGGCTTCACAGTTTCTCCTGTCCAGGGGTTCTCCAGCAACAACTAAAAAATTCAATTCATTGTACCTTGTTCTGACCTAAAACACTTCCTGTCTGAATTATGTCCCTATGTCTGCCATTCCATCTATGAATATTGAAGCCTGAGTCCAGTGGCTAAAGTCACCTTTATTGTCAGTGATTCAAGCTACATTTTCAAAGGGCACATCAAGGCACATGATTGGATAGATATAAAATTCAAACAATTAAATTCAATTAAAGTAGCATTTATAGAATGTCTCTTCTGTATAGGACACAGAAATGATATATTTGAGGAAGGAAAGGAGCATGCAAGGTTGTATTGGGTCACACCAGGCATTGCCACAGGCTCTCCCAACACATTTATTGTACCAAGGAAAATGCCTACTACAAACCCTGTATTTTTATAATCTATTGCTTTGTGACTTTCACCAAGGCTGGCACCTGTTTGGAAATCTATTTACTCAAAAGATCATATACAACTTGCTTGAATTAAAAATAAAGCCAGGCAAAACAAAAGAGTTACACAGTAAATATTTGTGTATCACCCAATACCTTCTCTGAGTATTTTGCAATGTTTGAGGCAGAGGGGATGAAGACCATGTAGCTACCATTTAAATGAAGGATTCTGGGAAAGCACAATGCAATACACACAGGAACTGGGCATTGCTCCAATGAGAGAAATGGCAGGTGCAAGTTCAATGTCTAGGTTGGCAAGTTCAATGTCTAGGTTGGCAAGTTCAATATCTAGGTTTGCATCTCATCCAGACTGTGTCAGGTGTCAGGCAGTACTCCCAGAAGCTGCATAGAACCGACTGGAACAGCAGAGGGTATTGCTGACATCACTGGAGTGCCTGCTGGTCAGGACTGGTTCTACCAAAGGAGAGGTTAGCCTATGGAAAACTCCAGTAAAGCGGCCACATATATCCCCTCTGTTACCAAGAGCACTGAGCATGAGACAAGAAATTGAGGCCAAATTAGATGGGGTTACGAACTAAGTACCTACCGTGACACATTGTGCTGTTAGGATGAAGGTGGACTCCACCCTGAAGAACCAAGAAGTCCCCTGAGAGGCTGTTAGGCACAGCATGGTGGAGACTTAGGAAGTCTTTAACCTGCTTCTTATAAGAATTATTCTGCTTATATCTTAGTGGCTTAGTTTTCTGGGACCAAAGTGAGAGTTAGGATTGGTAGTTGCTGTCAGTCTTCTCATAGGGCGGTGATATCTGGGACTAGAAGGTGGGAGTGGCGATGGAATGCATGATATACCTCTATCAGGACCGGAGGACAAGACATTGATGTCATAAGTGAAGCTCAGGGTTAAACTTCAGGGTGACACCAAGATTTGCGGTTGGCAGGAGGACAGGATGCTTGCTTGACAAACCTGAAGACCTGAGTTCAATCCCTGGAACCCACCTATCTTGGAACTTGTCTTCTAACTGCCACAATATGTGCCATGATATTTACACATCTATAATATACACATGCACATGTGTGTTTGCACACACACACACAAATAAATATTATAAAACTTTTTCAAAAACGATTTCTCATGCAAATGGCAGGTAATGTTTACTGACTGTGGTGTTACGAATGAGAATCTTCCCCCTAGGCTCTAGCATGTAAATATTGGTCACCAACTGTTGGCAATGTTAAGAAGGCGTAGCAGCTGTGGCTTTGTGGAAGGAAATATGTCACTGGAATTGGACTTTGTGTACCTAAAGACTGGCACCATCCCAGTTTCCTGCTCGTAGTTCAAGATGTCAGGTCTCATCTGCCATTGACCATCATCTGATGCCTCTGCTCCACCATCATGGACTCTTAGCCCTAGACAACAGTAAGCCCAAATAAAACCTTTCTCTTGAAAGTGCCTTGGTTATAAATAGTACCTACAATGTTGACATCATGGGCAGAAAATATGGATGATGATTTTCATTTAGAGCACATTGAGTTTTAGGTACTTGAGAAGGCAAGTATTAACATGCTGCTCCATATACTGATAAGCAGTTGATACATATGGGTTTAGAGACATTAGTGAGCTAAGAGCTAGCAGCACCGAGATGACACTTAGACAAAAGCAAGAGATTCATCAAGGATGTTACAACAATATTCAGAAATGCTAAAGGAAATTCAAGAACATGAGGTGTCCCCACAGCCCAACAGTGATGGCCTTACCAACAGGAGAGTGCTGTCTACACTGTGAGCAGTTAACTCACCAAGAATGGGTTTTCTTACTATGAGCATTCAAAAATAGACTGGCCTTGATAAGACTCATAATCCATGGCAATGGTGTGACATATGGGAGATATCTGATCTGTGTGTCAGAGCCTTCCGACCATGCTGTTTCTGGCAGTTTGGCTTACGCTGGAGGTGGGGAGAGACAGGAGTCTACAATCAGTCTCTTCTCTACTCTATGCCTAAATGTCTGACCTTCAAAACAAACCCTCACCCCAGAGCTCCCTGTCTGGCAATACCCTGTGCATACGATCACACATCATTATAAAGCACACTAAGGGCTAGTGTATACTTCCTCTGGAAGATAGAGGCTGGACGTTGCCATTTTCTCCTTGACGTGATGCAACATAACATTTTCCCGTGCAGCTTTAATTTGTATCGTTTTTGCAATAACCAGACATGCCCACATGAATCCCAGCATTTCTGGGTTGTCTGATCCCTTTCAGCATCCCTCCAAACCTGACGATGGGCTTGGGGGACCATATCATCAATACTAAGACTAAAGACATCACAAGAATAGGAATGTACAGGCTAACATGAATTAAAGAAATAGATGCAAAAATACTCAGCAAAATGCTAGCAAACTGAATTTAGTAAAAAATAAAAATAGACTACATCCAGAAGTAAGTAGGGTGTTCTTTGAAATGCAAGGTAGGTCTAACAGCTGAATACTGATTCTTATAATATCCAGTATCATTAAAATAAAAGACAAATGTCACATGAGACTTTCCTTGAATGCCAAAAGCATTTGGTAAAATGCAACATCTTTTTGTATTTGAGGTGTTCACCAAGGAATGAACACAGCCCGCTCTGTTAAAATAGAGAAGCTCAAAGTTAGGAAAGTGGGTCGAAGGGTTATAGACACCTCCTCCAAGCACAGTGCAGATTTGTCTTAGCAAAAGGAGGATACTTGGTTTAAAGAAATGTAGTGATGCTTTGTAATTTGGAAATTATCTCTCTTTCCTTTTCTGTTTAAAATAATATTTTATCTGTGTGCCTACATGGGTGTAGGCATACCACAGCCTACATGAAGATGCTAGAGTCCAACCATGAGGGTCGGAGACCCAAACGTAGGTCTTCAGCCTTGATGGCAGGAGCTTTTACATGCTCAGCTCTCTCTCCAGTTCTTTCCCATCTTTCCTCTTCTTTTCTATTTCCTTATGATACACTTG
>JADRCH010000123.1:2467221-2488505 GCA_019843965.1 Rhynchomys soricoides
CAATGCTGAAGGAAACTGCAGGTGGCTGAGGTGGGCTCCCTCTCTCTGCTTCTGAGAATGAGGCAGGAAATGTACTGGACCTTGCCTCTATCACTGCAGTGGGTCTCCTCACCTCTGTAGTCAATGCAGTAGGTTTCCTTCTGATGCTAGGAGAAAAACCACATTCCCTGCAGTTTCCATTACATCTGATATTCATCTAAGTCATGTTTACTTCACCTAATAAAGAGTTTTCCCTTCTCCCTCTGTTTCCTGTTTCATATAATTAATAGATTGTGTGTGACGTGTGTGGATTCTCCAGTGAAGACTTTTGGGTTGACCACTTTGCCCTCACTCTGACAAAGAAATTAGGTTACCATCCTTGCCACTGGCATTTTAGAATGATAGAGAGTTTGATTGCTTGTGTTGGTCTGCTCTATAGAAAACAATCTCCATTTGGTGAGTTACGGAGCCCTCGGTGCTGATGCTGTAGATTGGGCATGTTAGAAGTGTTCAATCTCTCCCCTCCATCTAAGAGCACATGACTGCTAAAGGAAACTCCAAGGTTATTCTCTGGGTTTCGGGTTCCTGGGTTAATTTAACAACACTATCCCTCATGTTGGAAAACCTCTGCTCCTTCCAAGCAGTGTCATTGCTTTGACTGTGCTTACTGTTTTAGGTCAATTACACAAGTATGGTTAATAGGTTCTCAGCAGGAAGCTCCATGTGGTAAATCCACACTAACTATTACTCAGAAACTTCAAGCTCAGGATAGAGGCCATAAAGTGCACATCAGCTCGTCTATGATGAGAGTCCCAAAGCAGTGGCTACTATTGTGATGGTGGAGGTAAGATGGATGTCATTCTTGGTACGTTTTCAAATGCATTATCATGTCTGCCATGGTCTCACTATCCCACAGTGATGCTCTGTTTCAGGAGAAGGAGAGTCACTCTAATGAACAAAACTATAATCTCTACCCCAAGAGGATGCTTTATTTCTGAAGCCACCTTGGGCAAGGGGTAGATTTTAGTCTGTGGGTCAATTACCTATGACAGAACAAACATTGGGCAAGCCCTGGCACTGCGTATGTGACTTCCTGATGCATGATGCTAACCGGACCCTAGGGATACCCATCTGATCATAGCTGCGTGCTTTAACATTCGGACATGTCCTCACGTGTTTGTGATATGTTCTCTGCCTGTTCTTCCTTATGCTAAATACCACACTGCAGCATCTGCTTAGATTTTGTGTCACTCTTTTTCTTCCAGTTCTGAGAATCGAACCGAGGACCTTGTACATGGAAATAAATGCTCTATCACTGAGTAGCATACTCGGTCCCTTTGATTTTGGAGCAAGACCACAGTAAATTGCCCAGGCTGGTCATGAATGTAAGGTTCTCTTGCTTCAGTCTCTGTCAAGCAGGAAGGGTTACAGGCAAGGGATGACAGCCAGAAGCTAGATCTGCAGCACAATGGGATCAGTCTGACTCATACTCCCTTGGTCTAGGTACACTCAGCCTTTGCAATGATTCCTCACACAGACACACAGACACACACACAAACACATACACAGAGATGCATACATACAGACACACACCCACACCCACGTGTGTGCACGTGCAAGGGCATCAACTTTTCTAACTGATTCTTCTGCTGTCTCCAAGACTGTAGATACCTTCCTCATCTACACCGTTTCTCCCCAGCAGCCACAATGTTTTCTGGTTTGACATGGTGTTAGAGGAAAGCATCCTCTAAGAGCCAACCAGTAGAGCCCTTAGATGCTGAGTGTACAGTATCTGCAGGGAAGACTCGGCTCTCCCAGTAGCCCACAGTCAGCCACTGAGAACTCTGCACCAATGTGTGTCCATGTTCCAGCCAAACTTTACTCATTGCAAAATATAAGCTGCTTATAATTTTCATCACTGCCCTTGTTTTTCTCAAGTCCTCCACAAGTGGCACAAAAACATTCATTTGAAGTGTTCACTGCTCTTCAAAAATCAGAAGCAGGACAACTTGATTTCTGGGCTGTATTTTTCCATCTCTCTGCGGAACTACAGGGCTGACTTGTTTCTCCCTCAAAGAAAATTTAGTGAACTAGAAAATGCATAGGGATTAGGATTGAAACGCAAAACTCCAGACATCTGCTAGCATGAGCTTTTCAGATGAAACCTGCAGTTCTAAACTGGTGGGATCCCTTGTTTTTTAACTTTGTGTTTTCAATAAGCAAATAGGGCAAATTTTTTGGACTCAGTCTTTTCTTTTACAATGCTATTAAATATAAAGACTCGAGACTGGGCAGGGGGCTCAGTGGGTAAAGTGTTTGCCACACAAGCGTGATGACATGTCTCAGACCTCCAGCATCCATATAAAAGGAGTAACATGGTCATCCAAATCTGTAATCCTGGCACTAAGGGTGGGGGCAGAGGCAGGAGGATTGCTGGCACTAGCTGGCTCAATTCATCTAGTTGAACTAAAGTTTCAGTGAGATATATTCTCTTAAAAGAATGAGATAGGTTGACAAAGAAGTTTGACATTAATGTCCAGCATATACATGAACACTCACATATATGCATGTACACCTACACACATATACATGCATACATGAACTCATGCATACATACAAAACAAGGAGATTTGAGATTTTTTTCACTGTACCTCGCTGTCTCATGAAAAGCTAAACTGACATCTTAAAATCTATTACAGTGCAAATCGTTACATACAGTAATCTTGCATCCTGGACATAAGCTTGCAATTTTGGGTTTTACCTACGTATGTGTTGTGTTGATAAAAAAGATGAAGTAAATCAAGGTTAGTTAGCTGAGGAAAAAAACATGGCGAACATCAGTGAGTGATAATTAATTCATCTGGTTGTGACTGAACAATGGGCTTAAAATAAATTCTCATTACCTTCTCAGCTGAGAGGACTCTACCTACCTATGAAATATATTCATAATTACCAAAGGAGCCCCAGAAAGTAGCACACGGTGTCTCCTCCACATGGAAGGGGGCTGGAACTGCTCCAGATAATTGGCAAGGTTGTCTATCTTCATTTTCAATATGGTTCAATGTAATGAGTTAATTTAAGAGACTCTGAAGCTCATGATTAGTATTTTTCATTATCATCAGAACAGTCCTTGCAGCATAATTGAATCTCACTGATCATTGTACAGATACTTACTAGCCTTAGCTATATGACAGAGGTTACTACAGAGAGTTAGGAGAAGCCTATTTAATATGGAACTGGTTAGGTCAGCTGATTGGACACATATCCTGCGTTCAGTATCACTTCTATTCTGGTTTGCTTTTCTGGACATAGACATTTTGGAAGAGATCCGTGGGTGAATGTAGAATTCTCAGATATGCCCTGTAACTCTCTTTCCAAGTAGTGTGTGTGTGTGTGTGTGTGTGTGTGTGTGTGTGTGTGGTGAGATGGATTGCTCACATGTCTCATTGGATCCGGCAGCGATCATCCATTCCTTTGAAGGTGTTTTTTACATTCTACTTCTTTCAGAGTTTGCTTTCAGTTGCTGTGACAATACACTAGTTTAAACCAATTTCAGGGAAGAAAGGGATTGTTTTATTTTACTCTCTCTAACAACAGTTCATCAGTCACTGGGGAAAAGTCAAGGCAGGAACTCAGGGCAGGATCTGAAACAGAGTCCATAGGGGTGCTACTTCCTGGCCTTCACTCCATGGCTTGCTCAGCTACATTTCTTATACAACAAGGACCATGTATTCTGATGGCAATGCCCATGGTGGGGTAGGGTTGGCCCTCCCTCATGAGTCATCAGTCAAGACTATGCCTGCACAGATACACCGGCAGTCCAAACCAATGAAGGAAAATGCCCCAGCTGGGGTTCTCTCTTCCCAGGTTCCTCAGTTTGTGTCAAGTTGATAAGAACTAATCAACATACCTCATTTCGCACACTCCAGCTCAGCTCGCTCACGTCCATCAGCCACTTTGCATAATCGAATTCTCTCTCAGCCTTTATTTGTAGGCATTTGTTGCCAAGTGATGGCTATCAGATACATGTGTTTCCGATATTTTTTGTGGAAGATTTAAAGCATGTTTAAAACTAGAGAACACAGCCTAATGTGTTCCCATATGCACATGGCCAGTTAGCAGCCATGATGAAACCAGGACAGTTGTGTAGTCCAGGCCTTCCACTGAACTCGTCTCACCTTTGCCTTCTTTAAAAGCAAATTCTAAACATCACATGATCTAACCATAAGTACTTCAATATGCATATCTGAAAGGGGAGGAGCTTTCCTGGACATAGGAGTGTAACATGACCATCATACCCAGAGACTAATAATTGATCGATTGTACAAAAAGCCCACTTAGTACTTGCTGTCAATCAGAACATCAGCATACATCTAGTGAGTTCCCCTCACTCTGTGTTTTGTTCTTTGTTTTTCTATGACGTCATGGAGTATCTCTCTCTCTATCTACCTAGCGATATCATCAGCAGAAGAAATTTAAATTTTTATGCATGGTATTGTGTAGCTCCACCAGAAGACACTTAAAAGTGAGATCCTTCTCTCGTACAATTTCGTCCACTGGTAACCATTACCTATTTGTGATTTTTATGGATTTTGTTAACGTACTGCTGTACTTTCTTAGCTCATTCTCCACGTTTCAGCTGGACGTAATTACAGAGAGAACTTCCCATTTTATTAGTAGCTTCTTCTGATGTGGGCTGTGAGAAGGAAAGGGGGGGGGTAAATGCTCGATGGTTTCCCCTCTATTTGCTTTGTAATCACTGATTGACATCCTAAGATTCTCTAAAGCAAAATAATGAGAGTCTGAATTAACATGATCGATTTATAGATTTTTGACAAATTTAAATCCACTTCATTCATTAGCAGTATCAACACCCATTATCCCACTATGTGTGTCAACAAAATAGCTTTTTATTTGTATTTATGTAGATTTTGGTTCTTTTAAATTTTGTCAAAGCAGCTCTATGGAATCTAACTCATGTACCTGATGTTTTTCTCCTATAAGGCATGTAATTCCATTGGCTTTATTCTTTCCATAGAATGTTGTATCATCCTCACAGTCTACCTTTGGAAGTATGGCTGCTACCTCCCAAAGGGACTCTGACCATTATCAGCCCATCTCTACTCTGCCTCTTCTCACAGTCTCAGGCAGCTATCAATCTACCTTCTTACTCTAAAAGATGGCTTAGTCTAGACATTCCATATAAAAGGCACACATTCAATATATAACCATTAGCATCTGGCTTCTTTCACTTAGCACAGTGTTTTCAAGGTCTGCCATGCATTATCCCTTCGTGGCATGTTACAGTCAAAAGATATTCCATTATACAGACGCAGCATGCTTTAAAGATCTGCTCATGAACTAGTGAGAATTTGGGTACTGTCTACCCTTTTCTGTTGTGAGTAATTCTGCTGTTGACATTTAGGAACATGCTTTATTTCTACCGGGGAGAAACCTAGGAATGGAATGACTACACATAGCTGGTCTAGTTGCCAAGGTGAGTATATCATTCTGTAATCCTTCTAGCTATGGATGAGGCTTCCAATTTCTCAGCAACACCCATCCCTGTCTTCTCTTCTTGATTATGTCTTCCGAGTCAGCTTTGACTGTCAACCTGACACAACCTAGAGTCACGTGAGAAGGGACTCTCCCTTGAAGAATTGCCTTTGTCCGATTGGCATGTGGGCATGTCTGTGAGGACTATCTTTATTTATTGTGATTGGCAGTAAGGGCCCCGCCCAGTGTAGGCAGAGTCAACCCTGGGCAGGTGGCCTGGCTGAATAAGAAAGTCAGCTGAGTATGAGCCTGTGAAAGCAAACAAGTAGCACTCCTTTGTGGTCTTTGCTTCAAGTTGCCAAGTTGCCGTCCTGACTTCCCTAGTGAGGGACTGTGACCCCCTTGCTGAAGTTAAGTCCTCTGAGCCACTGAGTTGCTTTTGATCAGAGTGTTTTTTAACACAGTAACAGCAAGGACACTGGAATGTGGCCGGAGTACATGGTGGTATGTTCTCATTGTTTTGCAGATCATGGCTTCTTTGTTGTAATATGTCAGCTCACAACAAGCTTTCAGATACTTAATCCTGCCGCATGATCTCATACTCTCTGCAAGCTAGACTTATGAGAATATATTATCTAATACTTAATCGTACTTTTTTCCTGTTTTTATTTATAGTAGAGGAAATATCGAATTATTCATAATTTAACCTCATTTTTGATTACTTTGCAATCTTGAAAATTTTTCATAGTTTTGTAGTTTGTGTGTGTGTGTGTGTGTGTGTGTAGTTACTTAGCAAGGCATTAACTGAAGAAATTCCTATAATTTAAAAGACATATATATCATCAAGTAATAAAGACACAATATTAAAAAGTTCAATTAGGTCTGAGGTTTTATAGACCGTGAATTAATGGCATCAGGAGCCACACAAAGCTAATTAATTTGCTTAAGATAGTTAAACAAGAATATGGTCAAGTCAGGACTACCTTTTAAATGATTAAAGATCTCTCTATCACAAGGCAGTACATTACCAAAATGCCCAGAATGCAATTGTATGGTGAGGTCATGGTAGTTAGAGTGGCTTGATCCATAGCTAAGGGAGCTTGCAGGATGGCTTGTTCGCATCGTGGTGGATGAAGAAGCAGATTGAAAATAAGACCAGACTCAGGGCTTGCCTGTAGAAAGGAAGCAGGACTGACTTATAACATTCCAAGTCTTGCACTCAGTTCCACTGGTCAAGAATCACAGAACCCCCCTTAAACAGCACCATCAACAAGGACCAAGTGTTCAAACAAAGAGCCTGAATGGGGAAAGCCTATGTCAGTTCAACCCATAATCCCATCCTTTCTTAGCTTGGACCAATGTTAATGACTCCCCCATATCTAAAATAACATATAATACCCTCCCCCACCTTCCAAAAAGCACAGGTTTATGACATGCTCGTCATAATGTGAGTGCATTTATTCACACACTAGAGGTAATTCCAAATGACTAGAACCTCGTCACAATTTGTCTTTTCAATCTTGTTCTGATTTAAAGGTTTAATTCCCAGCCCTGTCATCATCTGCTTTATAAAGCTTCATGCTTAAACTGGCATGAAGTCAGGAAATGCTTCTAAAAAATGAATAGGTACCACAGATAATAAAGTTAGACATCGGTGCATTAAACCTTTTTCTCCCCATGGCCAGTCATCACTGAACGACATAACATCTGTCATAATAAAGGGCAATGCCTTATAGATGAGCTGATGAGGCAGAAAGGGATGAAGATGATTCACGGCTGACACCCAATGAGATAGGCAAGTTCTTTCTTTAATGACATCCGTGTGTTGTTTGTGGGGATGTGTGATAGTATCGGAGGTGCCACATGGAAGGAAAGCCAAATAAAAGTGCAGTGACTGTACAAACGGTTCCTCCAAATGTCCTGTGACGTGGAAAGCATCCACACTTTATCTGATGGGATTTAAAAGCCACCATCTGATATGTTTATTAAAAAATAGGTAAATGTCAACTCTTCCAAAATCAAGATATCAGGTACTTTAAGAGACTTGGGAGACAACTTGGGAGGTCCTGGATAGACATGTAGCCCCAAATTCATGATCTTCAGAACCCATGTGAATGAAAAGGGAGGCATGGTCATATACACTTGTAATCTTGGTGCTGAGGAGGCAGAGGCAGATGGGTCCCTGGTGCTCATCAGCAAACCAATTTAGATGAACTGGTGAGCTCTAGAACATTGAGACAACCTATGTCAAACAAGAACGTGTGTGTGTGTGTGTGTGTGTGTGTGTGCGCGCGCGTGCATACGCACATGTTTGTTGCATGTGTATGTGTGTGTTTGTGATTCAAACAAAGGTACACAGAAGGAAAGGAGTGCAATTGAAGTTGATTTCGAGAGTGATACGCACACACCTGCACACACATGTGCACCTGCCCATGTACCCTGCACACACATGAACACACATAATGCACTTACACACATACATACAATATCAACAACTACTTCATACTCTGTTTTCTGTTGTGTTCAAGAATATATGAGAGTTTAGTTATGGTGCTAATGTTGGCTATATTGAAGCTCAGAGTGGATATTTTAACTGGTTATTGTTTAGTCTCCATACAGTATGGAAAACCTTCATATCTTTGGCAGAGATTGCTTTGGTTACTAGACATTTTAACTTTGAATTATCCATCCTAACCACAGATGGGCAAAACTATATGAGCATTCTGGCCCCTGAGTTTGGTGTGGGCCACATTCAGATTAACAGATTTGCTATGAAACTTTTCCACTGTCTCTTCTAGGCCTTCCTGCTGTCTGCCCAGGCCCATGAGTTACTCTGTAGAGCAGAAGCCCTGGGGAATACACTGTTCATTCAGCACAGTAACCAACAAATCCTTGTCATCTGAAGTCTCCAAGGTTAGGAAATTAAATTGCTGCAGAATCATAAAGTAGATCGTCTTGCCTCACACAATAATAACATGTAATAGATTTCTTCAAGCAGCCTTAAGAATGCACTGAAATCATTTCCTTGTACCAAAGGGGAAACCAAGGCACAACCGGTCAGTGATCAAGGCTGAAACAGCTGATAAGTAGAAATACCCAGTACTGATCACTAACCTGAAGCAAGATTAACAAAGTGACCTGAGAATAATATTTTACCCAGCACTGCAATGGCTCCATGCCAGAATGACGTCACTTGAAACTTCATATTCCTCAACTAGGATGCAGCGCCAGTCATGCCTGGCTAGCCAGGTTTGCTGTGACATTTGCAGGAGTCCATCTGTGTTAAATGCTGGAAATTGCAGTTGCCAAATACAGATCACCCATTACTGCTAGAAAGAAAGCTATTTACAAAGAAGAACCCTCATGCCCACTGGGATCTCCAGCTTCTCTTAGAAGTTATAAATCAGGCAACTGATGCCTGAGAAGTTTGCTAACGTGTCCAAGATTAAAGAAGATGACCCAACCCCCTCCTCTCTTCACAGCACAGTGGGTTTTCCTCTTCTCTCTCTTGATTCTGGTTATGATGAGGTCAACACAGGGGAAGAAGTCCAGGATGAAAATTTTTCTCTCACAATCTGATCCGCATATGCTTGACTTCTTTCTTCTTCCAAAAATGCTGGTGAGTACTTCACTCATAAGTTAAATAACACGGTACCTATGAAACACAGCAGGGGAGTGGAAAGCGGCATTCAATGAGATAAAATATTCATAATTCACAAGCTTGCTGACAGTGGTACTCTAATTGTCTTCAAGATGGCATTTCATACATCGGGATAGCGATGTTGATTTTTGTTATGACAGAGAAGCAATACTGATGATTCAGAGTTATAAATCTTGTGGTCAGAGGGAACAAGAATCTCTACAGGGGCGTATGTTTGGACACCTCAGCTTGTAGTGTATTGTGAGAGGTTGTGTAACGTTTAGGAGGTGGAATGCCCTCCTCCCATGTCCACTGAACAAAAGTGAATCTCTGGGACCAGGCCTTAAGGCTTGATAATAGCCTGGTCCTACTTCCTGTTCTCTGACCAGGTCCTCTTCCCATAACTCCCTCAAGGGGATGTGCATACTCTCAAATGTATATCCTACTAACCCCTTTTCCTGTTCACTTGCTCATCGTGGGGTACATGATCACAGAGGTGGCAAGGTTAACTGGGACGTTCAATAAACAACTCACAGTCTAAATGTAAGCAAGAGGAAGAAAACGGGGAAGGGAAGATGGAAGGAGGGCACAAGAAAAACAGAAAGAAACTAAAGGAAGCATCTCAGGAGTCTGCAGCCACAAGTAGCCAGGGGGAGAGACTGCAGGGACACAGAGTGTGGTCACCAAAGTCAAGGTCACGAAGCTATTACCTCCTGACTTCAGGGTCACATTCTAAATTGATACGTAACAGTCAGAGGCCATCAGCAAGGCTTGCTGATATTGCCTGTTACAGATGCATGTGAGGCCATGCATTTAGGTCTTGTTATTTAAAAAAGGAAACATATCAAAGATATAAATAAAATCAATGTATTCCCCACTGACAAATCCAAGTCCCACTTGCAATAACGGAATTTGTTAACAACACAAATAATAAGTTATTCTGCTCATTCCTTAAATTATCCCTGCAGTAATCCCTCTCTCTCTCTCTCTCTCTCTGTCTCTCTGTCTCTCTCTCTCTCTCTCTCTCTGTGTGTGTGTGTATGTGTGTGTGTGAAACCAAGCCCACATTTACTGACTGCTTCTGCCAGTGTTCTTGGTTACAAACTATGGAATTTGCTTAAGACAGTTAGTCACCAGAGGCAAACATAATACATAATATTGAGTAACTTTACAGGATTATTTTTTAAAAAGCACGAAAAATGGGTTCTTAGGGAAATGTGAAAAGAAAAGAAAGCTTTCAACATCACTCAGCTTTGTGAGCCGCTGAGACCGGAAAGCTGTCTCTACCACCCCCAACGAAAGCCGCTTTGCCTCCACAGTCCTGCAGGGATACCAAGGGGACAGTTGAGTGTCCTGGCTCCTTCCTCGCAGAATTAATGTTCCAAATAGGTTTCCTTAGGATTGAGTCTGATTGACAGAGCCTAAGTCACAGAGACATACTTTACCAACTGAAGAGTGTGTATTTCACGCTGGAAGAGCAAGAACCACACTACGAGGAAGCCTTAACATAGAAAAGGTTTGAGATAATGGGAAAGCCAAAAGTGACAGACGCCCACAACTCTTAACCTGCCCACTCCAAAACAGACAGACAGAACCAGGATTCTGGTCCCAGGGAGGAGCTGTTAAGTCTCATGGTTGGATGCTGCTGGCGCTTGCTGGTGGCTATCGATTGGACTTTGTCCTGAGATGAGATGTTGGTTTCCTGTGGTGTGCCGTTTCTCTCCTTATTGGTTTTGGTAAGGCTAAGTGTGTCTCGCCAGCTCCTCTCTCAGACACCAAGGAGGTTATGCTAAATTGTACACATCCTTTTATCTCCTGTATCCTCAAGTGTATGCATTTTAAAAACTCATATCCTGCTGTGAAAGATGTGTTTCTTTGTACTATAAACCTGATTCTCTTATCTCCCTTCCAATTTATTTTCTATTAATCAATCTTAATCTCTCTCTCTCTCCCTTGTATCTGCCTGCTTGCCTGCCTGTCTGTCTGTCTGTCTGTCTGTCTTTCTCTCTTTCCCTAACGTAGACTATGATCTTTAAGAGTATGAATATTTAGAAATGATAATTACCCAGACCCAACACAGTGTTCTGTAGACAATGTCACCGATAAATATTATTTAATCGACTCCATAGGATTGCAATAGTGCATCCAAGTATAATTTCAAAATATCATGTGGCTCAATTTATTCATTCTGAAGATGAATAAACTGGAGACAGAAGAGGCACTTACCCAGGATCACACCAAGTCCAGAGATGAACGGGAGGTCAGAGGAAGGAGGCCACAGGACCTACAGCCTTTGAGTCCTTTGTTGTTATTATACTGGGCTGCATACGGTGCTTTCACACATACGGATGTGCCTCGGTCTATGCCTCACTGCTACCTCCCCTTTCTTGACCCTACCCACTCCCGTTAGTTTCTGCTGTTGTCACAATTTTACTTCAGAATTCAAGTCATCTGTATGACTACATTTTCTATATCTGCATGAAGTCTAAGAACCACTAATGACTCAATTTCCTTCATGTAATAACCCACAGTCACATTTACTCTCCTAAAAGAAGAATAATAAATAACAAATAATAAATAATAATAAAAATAAATAATAAATAATAAATAAAAAATAAACTTTATTCTAAAGGCTGCTGCTGTACATAGGAACCACATTTTTTCCAGCTATTCCTCTGTTGATAGATAACTTCACTGTTGTGAAACATGCCTCAATAAACTGATACACAAGAATGCTGTGGCATGTCACTGCGGGTCTTTAGGGTAAATGCCCAGGAGTAGTGTAGTTGTTCTATCAACTGACTTCAGTAATGGCTAGCCTGATCTACATTTTCACCTCCTTGATGAAGGTAGGATCCCAAACGACACCTGTCTAGGTATATGGACTCCAGTCTACGATACTTGTAAAGTAATACAGGAAAAAATGCTGGCACAGTCCAGTGCTGGGTTGAATTAAGTGCTCTGAAGGGGCAGGCAAGAGGCAAATATGTGCTGTTATATGACCACCATGTTATTACTTACAGAAATACTATTACTTATAGTAATTCTAGAATTCTAGAAAATTCTTACTACATTGGCTACATTCTATAAATAAATTCCATGAATACATATAGCTGTACCAAGACATGGGACTTAATATTATTACATAAAATGCTAATTAAAATTAATTTCAGTCGCTGTAAGCCTATGTAAGTGTATATTGAGGCTGGGAAAATGGCTCACTGGATAAGGCACTTGCTGATGATTCATGAGGAACTTGTTTCAAATCTCAGAACCGTACTCCTGAAAACAGAGCAAGGCATCGGCTATACATGGGCCTGTAACCCAATTGCAGTGGAGAGCAGGGACAGGAGTATCCTGAGGCTAGCCTAGCTCTATGTTCAGTGAGAGACCCTGTCTCAATGGAATAAGGAAGAGTGTGTACTGGAGTCCATGGGCAGATAGGTATCCCCACTGCCCAGAGACATTTAACTGAAGAATTCTCATGAACAGAAAAGAGAGCTGGGTTACATGTTCTTTGGAAGGCTGAGTCGTCAGTCAACACTTCACTGGCATCGAGTGGGTTACTCTGTCATCACTGTAACTGAGGTCGCTCTGTGTTCCCTCTCTGTGTTGCTGTGCGTTCCAAGGGTGGTGAGTCTCAGAGGCTTGGCTTTGGCTTGCTGCTCACTTTGGGGAAAAATATATAATTGATTTTCTTGTCAAGACCTTTACTAACAGGAAAGGGTAAGTATCTGAACAAATGAAATTATGCAAAGCACCAGTCCCAAATAAGGAGAATGGGTAATGAATTTTTGCCATGGTCTCAGTATCTGTTTCCTCCAGCCCTGTATGCCAAAACCTAGTGGTCAGTGTAGTGGTTAACATTAGAGGGTGAAGCCTTCTCTGTTCTGCTCTGAGGAGCCTTTCACTGTGCTCCTGGATGTAACTTTACTGTCTTCTCAAGCACCATTAATTCTTTTAACCCTCATGCTTAACGTCTATACTAAAATCTTTCTTAATAATTTCACTCCAAAAGGATGAAGCCTTTGGGAGGTAGTTAAGTCATAGAAATTACACCCTCATGAATGGGACTGATGCCCTAACAAAGGATGCTTAAGGATGCTTTTCCATTCTCCCACAATGGATGGATGCAGTGAGAAGGTGACATCTTTGAAGCAGAAAGCAAGGCCCTAACAAACACTAAGTCTATGCCTCAATCTTGGACTTCCCAGATTCCCGATGTGAGTACCTACTTCTGTTGTTTATAAGGTATTCTGTTCAAAACCCAAGTAGACTCAGATAGCTATGTTTACTATGTCAAAATAAGGCTTGCCCCAAGGGAAGAAACGGAGATGCACTCTGTTTCAGCTGATCAACATTGCACAGTTCCAGGAAGCATGAACAGAAGTTAAATCCACATCTGAGATCAAAACTAATTACTGTGCTCAACCTGTAAATACACACCCTCTCTCAGACTGCCTAAATTTATGATTACTTCGCATGCATCACTGTGTAGATATTGCATTGGTGGTACATTGCAAGGAAGGTGTTCTGACCAATAAATTGTGGTAGAAATGGAATAGATAAGTTTTAAGATGAGAACATACTGCAGAGATGTTTCTCTCTCTCCTCTCTCTGTCTCTCTCTGTGTGTTTCTCTCTCTGTCTCTCTTTCTTTCTCTCATTCTTTTTCTCTTTCTTCCTCTTGTGAACTTGCCCTCACAACCCAGTAGCAGTGGTATCAAGAAGCCAATATGCATGGAAAAGACATACAAGGCTTCAGTGTAACACCGTGTGGACTGCTGGAGGCTAAGTGAGCAAGCCCTGGAGTGATGGCTCCCCTTGACCCTTGACACTCTTTCTGGTGCCATGCAAAGCAGAAATAAGTGACACTCTCTAAATCTGAACAAATTACAGAATCTCCACCAATAGGATGCTGTTGCTTTACGGCATAGAAGCCAGGTATTGGAACTGGCCCGTGAAGTCTAGATGTCAAGGGTGTTTTTGTAACCAAGCACAAACACGGCTTCAGGATGAGCAGTAGGAGAAACTGGAAGTGTTCCGTAGAAATTCTTGGTAGATACTGGGCAATGCTCAAGTAAGACTCTTGTTAGGGCTCAGGAGTGGGTAGAGCAATAATATAACAAAATGAAGAGAATGTCATTAAGAACCAAAGAGAAGGGAACCCTTGTTAGTGCCAGGTGAGCTAATGCAGGAAATAGAAAATGCTCCGAGAGTGCCAGGTGGTCCAACTGAAGAGTCTCAGGCACCCAAGGCTTCCTGGTTTCTCCCCCTTACCTGCCAAAATTCGAGAGAGTGAAGGCAAGAAAAAGAAAACACATACTCAATTTAAAGAAGCCAAGAGCAGGTGAGCTCTCAAACCTGAACACTTTGAAGCCTCTTTAGATCTTGGTGCTAAAGCAGAGACAAGACTTATAGGCAAATGTTGTGTATAAACAGCTGTGGGGGAGATAGCTCTAATGAGAAAGCTAAGCCTATCAGTCTATCATTGTGAAGACCTCAGCAAGATGTCAATGGACGTTGGCATCTTGGCTTCTATGTCCTCTCTAGTACACAACAGGGCTTCTGTGGATTAGAAAACTATTCCCCAGCAATTTTAAATGAAGCTGAAGTTAGGAGAGGTTTAGCTTGGTGGGCTTTGCAAGGTTCTGTTGACGTGGTGGTCTCTATGGTGCTATTTAAAAGAGGAAAGAAGCTTTGTTTGCTGCCGTTCTTGTTTGTTTTGAGGCTGAAAGGTCTCTGAAGAAGGTTGTAATTGCAGAAACACTACAGGTTAGGACTACAAAGACAATGGCAGCACAAACTGAGCATCATTCTGAGTCCCCCAATGACTGTAGGCAAGTGGCAGTCTAAGAAACCTACAGATCTGCATACTGACCCCCAGTGCCTTTTGAATGGGAGGTCACACAGCTGTTGCTGGTCACTTATGACCAACTGGTTTGTGTTGGTCACATAAGGAGATGAGGCTTGATGCTCTTTGGTAGTTCATAGGTAGAGAGAGCTAGGACTGACCTTAAGTGAAATAAGACTTGAGGGACTTGAACCACACAAATGCCAGTAAAAGACAGTTTCTTTGACTTCAGGTTTAAACCTGACACCATCATGGAAAAGTCTTAGAAATACCATGGGTGCATAATAAGTGCACTGTGCATGGACAAGGATCTGGACTGTTTGTCCAGATGGTTGAATGGGGAGGATGTTTCCTCCAGAAGGCTGAGTCCTACTCTGCAAGGGCTTCTTATGTCATGAGTAGCAGTTCTCACACTGATGGATGGGGTTATATATCTCTTCCATCTGGAAAGGCTTTATTACTTTTACAGTCAATAATATCTGCATCTCTCTATGCCTTTTTATCTTTCTATATCTCTTTCTCCTGGTGCCCCGAACATTTCTTGGTAATACAGATCAGACATGGAAGCCATGATGAGCTACCAACAACTCTGGTCAATAGAAAGTCAACTCCAGAGGTGAAGGCGAGCTAGCCTGTAATTGATCCCAGCTCCTGCTGAAAAGAACAGATTCATCCTCAGTTCTATGCCATGCTGAAATTAAAACTTTATGAAGAAACTAGATATCATTTAGTATATAGTCAAAATAGCACAAGTGGGACTGGAAAGATGACTCAGGGGTTAGGGACTCATATGGCTCTTCCAGCACCCACAATGGGTAGCCTACAACCACCTGTGACTCTAGCTCCAGGAAATCTGGTGCTTCTGGCCTTTACAGGTATCAACAAACATATGAACATGCCTACACACTGACATTCACACATGCACGTAATCTAAAAGGATAACATAGAGATTCTGTTCACATTAGCTCTACTTCTCCTCACCTGGAGTTAAGTCACCAGAACACTAAAGTAGTTATGATGCCATTAAATGGCTCTCAAGATACCATCTTAGCAATTTTTGACATTAATAATTGATTTCAAGCTTTCTCTGCAATGCCTGTGGTTTGTTGTAGACACAGTGTCCCTTCCTTCCCTAAAAATGGCATATGCTGTTCTTATGACCATTCAATGTCATTGATGTTCATTTTTCTTCTGTGTTGGTGCATACACAGCTCCCTAATCCCATTCCCATGCACCTTTTGAGGGTAACAAGTTGATTTCTCATCTTATGCCATCAAAGGCAATGTCTAAAATAGTTCAGAGGAGGCTGAACTGCATAGGAGAGAGGAGTGCCCTAGAGTTGAGCTCTCTTAACTGAACCAGGGCTGGGGATCAGACATCTGATTGGACTGTATAAAGGGGTGTACTGGCTGGTTTTGTGTCAACTTGAAACAAGTTGGAGTTAACACAGAGAAAGGAGTTTCAGTTGAGAAAATGCCTCCATGAGATCCAGCTGTAAGGCATTTTCTCAATTAGTGATCAAAGGGGGAGGGCCCCTTGTGGGTGGTACCATCTGTGGGCTGGTAGTCTTGGGTTCTATAAGAAAGCAGGCCGAGCAAGCCAGGAGAAGCAAGCAAGACAGTAAGGAACATCCCTCCATGGCCTCTGCATCAACTCCTGCTTCCTGACCTGCTTGAGTTCCAGTCCTGACTTCCTTTGGTGATGAACAGCAGCATGGAAGTGTAAGCTGAATAAACCCTTTCCTCCCCAACTTGCATCTTGTTCATGATGTTTGTGCAGTAGTAGAAACCCTGACTAAGACAAATTGGTACCAGGTATGGGGTATTCCTGTGACAACCTGACCATGTTTTGGGGAGGACTGTGGAAGGACTTTGGAACTTTGGGCTAGAAGAGCCATTCGGTGTTAAGAGCTCTGTGGGATGTTTTGTAGGAGCTTGGAAGATAATGTTGAGAGCAGTGCAGAAGATGGAGGCCTGGCTTGTGAAATTTCAGAGGGAAGATTAAAGACTCAAGGCCATTGCTATTTTGACTGTGAAGGTTCTGTGGTTTTGGTTAGCTGGTGCTGAAGGATCGCCTGTGATTAACAAGATACAAGAACTACTAAAGCAAAACCATTGCATTGCTGGGACTATTGATGCTGGTTAGCTGGAGTTGAGAAATTGGTGGTGATTGGGAAGAGACCAGCATCATTGAGGTGAAATCTTCTGAGAAGTGTTTTCTGGGAGCACAGAGGATTCATTCCAGAGATAGCCAGGGCTGTACCTTGTGCTGTGGCAGGACTTGGTAATGTGTAAGAGTCACCCAGGTGGTACTGGCTTTGAAGGCATGAAGGAGTCATGAAGAGCAGCTGAGGCCTGGGCACTTTGAGAGGTCGTGGAAGGTCATTGGTGAAGGAGCAGCCTCAGTTACAATTCACAGCCCAGGACTGAAGGGGTCATGCAAAGGAGGTGAGGCTTGGCCCCATGAAAAGAGCATATAAGAGGCTGTTGGTAAACCTAGTTGCAGTGGAAGACAGCAGTGTTTTGGAGATGCCAATACCATGAGATGACCACCAAGAACAGCAGCAGCAGTGGAGTACAGGCATCTGGAGCCTAGAAGACAAGGTGTGTGCTACAAAGGGCAGAGCTGGAGAAGTGACTCAAGCCCTTGGAGGAATCCGGGAGATCGTGAGTGGATCCTAAGACACTAGACAGTTGGAGTTTGATTTTGCTTTTGATTGTGACTGTGGCCTGATATTTTTCCCTCTTGAAGAAAGAAGGTATTTTACTGGAGCCCACAGTTAAGAGACTTTGAATTTTTAAAAGACTTTGAATTTTATGAGATTGGATGTTTAAAAGGGACTGAAATGTTAATATGTAAGAATTTTTAAAGATTGTGGGACTTGTAAAGTTATTTAGATCTTGGGAATGAATAAGGAAGCAAGGGTTGAGGCTTATTGGTTAGTTTTGTGAGTCAACTTGACACAAACTGAAGATATCAGAGAAAGGAATTTCAGTTGAGAAAATGCCTCCATGAGATCCAGCTATAAGGTATTTTCTCAATTAGTGATCAAGGGGGTAGGGCCCCTTGTGAGTGGTACCATCTGTGGGCTGGTAGTCTTGGGTTCTATAAGAAAGCAGGCTGAGCAAGCCAGGAGAAGCAAGCAAGTCAGTAAGCAGCATTCCTCCATAGCCTCTGCATCAGCTCCTGCTCCTTGACCTGCTTGAGTTCCAGTCCTGACTTCCTTTAGTGATGAACAGCAATTGGAAGTATAAGTTCAATAAACCCTTTCCTCCCCAACTTGCATCTTGGTCATGATATTTGTGCAGGAATAGAAACCCTGACTAAGACAAGGTGTCAGACAGATATGGCCCAAATCCAAGTCACACACTATAGCCGCTGTGGGACCTCTAGGAAGTGACTTAAGTCCTCTGGGCCCCAGTTGACCCATCTTTAAGGGAGCTTAGCAATGATATCATTGAAAAACTCATCTTGATGATGTAGGAGGTGGCATTTAATATATGTGCAAATTATTTGAACCTATTCCAAGACGAAAATTTTGTAATCGGTGTGTTAGGGTTCACAGGATACCAATGACTTGAGAGTTCAAAAGAACTGTGGATTTTAAGGACAGAAATATCGAGAAAATGAAATCACCTCGTACATGTAAACAAGAATAGCACAGTACCTGATGCACAGCCAAAGTTTCATTAATATTAATTACTCATAACACTATATTTTGTGTATGCTGAATACTGATATTTGCTTAGCTCCCATCATCCGTTACCCATTTTCTAACAGCAGAGCCCTGATATTTGTATGTGCAGACAACATACCAGATAGAAAGAGCATGTGGCAGCCTTGCTTATTCTTCCTTGATGGCTGCGATCGTCAGTTCCCCAGCGCACATGCCTCTGGGATCCTTTGGAAAATTAAGGCAAGCTCATATTTTCTTTAAGAGGGCACTCTTCATACGGCTGCACAGTATGCCATCAGTCTCACTTGTAGCTAAGGGTAGCCATGGAATACAGTCCTGTCAATTAGAACAAATCACTTTTCTCCTGGGTATTTAAGCAAAAATTGGCTTCTCTGCGTTGGCACCCTTCTCTCCCATGATTATTCACTTTAATCCCATTGAAAACATGTCAGTAGCTGCTTTGTTCATACAGTAGGTTCTGGGGGCCAAACTTGGGATACAGTGAGACCACTTGGTATTCTCCTGGCAGCAAAGCTTAAGGAGCCAGAGAAGGGATCTACACTCAGGAATGAAGAAAGAAAGGTTGTTGGGTGCCCTGAACAAAAGGGTTAGTCAAAGTTGCAAGGACCATGGCAGAGGGCATGGCCGTCTACACATTGACTGTGTCAGAAATGTCAGCCTGTTATCAGATGATGCGCACTTGAGTAAAAGGGTATGACTCTGAGGTAAAGCCATTCTTCTATTCTCTGGCCCTCCATTCCTCAAGGGGGAGCTAAATGGAGACCTGTGACATCTACAACAATTGAAATATAAGACTGTGGTTACAGTAGCCATCTTGAATATCGAGGCAAACGGGAAAGGGCAAAACTTTTATTTTAAGCTTTGTGAGCAACTGAAAAAGACAAAAGGCACAAAGAATGCTGTAGAATCCTCTCACCAGCCCCGGAAGGCTTTGTTCCTGGATTCCTACTATGTCATAATCAAGGTTTGCAATGTGACTTAACCGCTTCGTGTGTAAATCTGGTGACATCATGTTATTGCTGTTTGCCAAGAAGATACAGATGATAGCCAAGTGAAATTATTAATCAATTTATCATCAATATAACTTCATTTCTGAGACAAACCTTTTTGATTGGAGGCAACAGATGACAGGGGCATTGATGGCGTTTGTGATTGCTCAATACAATTGGAGGAATACCTCATCCATGTCAAAGACAGTGGGCATAGCCCTCTGTGGGCCTTCTCAGTCCTCAGTGTCCTGTTCCTTGATTGCTTCATGTATATCAACAGACCTTTCTCTAATCATTAAGTCATTTGAGAATAATTTGTAGAACACAGATTCCATTTGTAGCCCCCTTGTGTACACAGAGCAGAGTAAGGGATGTGAGTGGCGGTTGATCAATACTTGTAGAAACGAATTAGAACTCTGAAAACAATTTTAAATATATAGTAGGCCTCTGATAATATTATAAACTAATATCTGGTATTCTGTCACTTAAAGAAACAGAATAAAGGGCTAAGAAATAAGATTGCTTCATCCCCTTGCAGGGAAGGTTCATTTAATAAAAGACAAGATGTCTTTGAGCACATGGCTTTCCCCCTTGTGGTGCACTGCATTCAGCCCGCATATTGTTCTCAGTTTAATGTTTAATGCCCTTTGAGATCAGACAGGAATCAAAAGCATGATGTACTCCATAAATGATAAACACAGTATTTGCCTTGGTGCTGAATAATGAACAGCAACAAGGCGTGGTGGGGGAGCTCTCACCTCCTGCATATGGATGGAGGGCATCTGCCCCAGGAGGGTGCAAGGACAAAATGCCACAAAGACCTTCAGACAGTGTGAGGCCTGACCCTATCACCTGATCCTTTTAACGAACATCTTAGAACTCACTAGATGACTCCAGGTGCCAAAGTGGTGTCAGCAAGGCAGACAGGGAGGTGAAAAGCACATACACCAGCACAGGAGGGATAACCCAGGGCTAAGGAGGCTCCAGCTTTAGAGGATGGTAACATCTGCTGCTGCTGCTGTTGCTGCTGCTGCTGCTGATGGTGCTGGTGCTGATGGTGCTGGTGCTGATGCTGATGGTGCTGGTGCTGCTGCTGATGGTGCCGCTGCTGCTGCTGCTGCTGGTGCTGGTGCTGCTGGTGCTGGTGCTGATGCTGCTGGTGCTGGTGCTGATGCTGATGGTGCTGGTGCTGATGGTGCTGGTGCTGTTGGTGCTGGTGCTGATGCTGATGGTGCTGGTGCTGATGCTGATGGTGCTGCTGTTGATGGTGCTGGTGCTGATGCTGATGCTGATGCTGATGGTACTTCTGCTGCTGTTGCTGGTGCTGGTGCTGCTGCTGCTGCTGGTGTTGGTGCTGGTGCTGATGGTGCTGGTGCTGCTGGTGCTGGTGCTGCTGCTGCTGCTGCTGCTGGTGCTGCTGCTGATGGTGCTGGTGCTGATGCTGATGGTGTTGGTGCTGATGGCGCTGATGCTGCTGTTGATGGTGCTGATGCTGATGCTGCTGGTGCTGGTGCTGCTGCTGATGGTGCTGGTGCTGCTGTTGATGGTGCTGCTGTTGATGGTGCTGGTGCTGCTGCTGCTGTTGATGGTGCTGGTGCTGCTGCTGATGGTGCTGGTGCTGCTGCTGATG